>JABTTQ020000914.1:0-108515 GCA_016081115.2 Rehmannia glutinosa | reverse complement strand
TAACATATCTAAGTCTACTAAAAACAATATTACCAAGTAAAACCTAATCACATACACTAAGTATATACAAATATTACGGCGAGTAAGTCTAATTACATAAACTTTATAATAACCAAGAATACATAAAAAAATAGAAACCAAGATCAATACAATTACGCTTTGAAATACTTAGAGCAAAATCATAGTAGTGATACAACACGATTCGATTTAACGTTATTCTTTTATTGGTGTCCCGAAATCGGATTAAATCGATCTCTACAAAATTTTTAAGAAAACATGGGAGTGAGCTAAACGAGCTCATGAGTAAAGGAATGGGAATGCAAAATTTATTAATGAAAACTTGAAAGAATTAGGTTTATTACATATAATACAATGATAGTCTTAGCTAATTACTTAGTGTACAAAACGATTTCATGCATGCAAATGAATGCAGAACTAACAAGACTAATATTAATTACAACACATACAAAATAAATACTGCTACATAATAAAACAATATCGCAAATAAGCATCTTATAGAGAATAATATTGTAATAATATCGAAATGGAAAATAAATTGTACTAACCTCATAATGTTTGGCTCCTGCATCAAATATAATATTAGCACAAATATGTTAAAACACATTTCTATGATTCACACCAATTTTAAAACGGACAAGGTTCTATGCCCCATTTTAAAATCCAACGTTCGGGATACACAAAATAACGTTGGGCCGATGTGGAATAAACACCGCACCCTAACGTTCCAAGTCAATCTTGATTTTAAAACGGACAAGGTTCTATGCCTCATTTTAAAATCCAACAGGATACACAAAATAAATGCAGGGTTGATGTTGATCAAACACCGAACCCTATTATGTTCTCCAACTCACCAGGCCGAAGCCTCCCGGCTCCTTATTCCTCCAAATGGCTCAACGACTCTTTAGCTGTGGGTATATACCCAGAGTTCGTCATATTCCGAAATATACCAATACTACGACCCAAGTTTCGCTGCCGTCTCCGAGTCGACCAGAAAAATGGGAATAGACACATGTGTAGCCGAGCAAACATCAATAGGCGACCTGTTCGATTGATTGCCCAAACCACACACACCAAACGGGTTCATCACAAGACTCTGGAAACCAATTTCAATAACAAATATATGAGAATGTAATGATAAACGATAACGATAAAATATCAATGAACTTCAAAACAGGAAAACGATACATATCATCATTGATTCCAATGAAACAGGTATAAAGTAATTAAAATACTCGTGCACATGCCATTCAAACATAAGGATATAAATTCTCAATCTAAATGACTGCTAACAGAATTCGTCTCTCTCGCATGTGAGAAGTTCTCTAATTTTGTAAAAGTGACGAGGCTATGTGGATAGTTCATCTTATCTCGACTAAGATTAAATATTATTGACTTCAAGGGAAATACAAGATTGTCCAATTTATAAAAATATAATTTAGTCCGATATTATGTCAATTATTCGAAACAATTTTAAAGTCTTTCGAAAACTCGTGATATTTGGGAAATACAAGTGAGTCCGATCTAGGTTCAATACTTAGTCATTATCTAACCTAACTTGGTTATCAAATAACCATCCTACAACACAATTTACAATTTTATCATCAATTATATCAAACCTTATGCAGTTAATAAATTTAAGCATAAACGAAATAGATGGATGCAACATGCCATGCTTCATTTTTTTTCCTTTAAAATGACTTCACATAAAAAAATCACCCTCTAAAATACTTTCAAATAAACTTTTACCCAGATGTTTAAAGTTCGATTTGATGAAAGCGGTAAATCCTTCGGCAAGATAGCTTCTCCGGGAATTCTACATAACGATCTCAAATTAATTTAGACTTCTCATTCAAAGTCTATAATAACAATCAAAATTCATGAAAATTTAAATTCAATTAACTTATAAAATTTATAAATTTACCTGGGTTTTAGCTTTTTCCCTCACCTTAAGGGGTGAACCATATGGTTTGTTGGGATTTGCTTCATTAACCCACAATAATCAAACTATCAAGTTTCAACAAAAATAAATCACAACTAAAAAATGAAGAGATGTGAAATCAAATAATGAAGATTAGAAAAGAGGTGTCGGCGATCTTTGTCGGGCGCTGCCGGCGGCGATAATGATGGTGTCCAACACTTTTTTTAATAAAAATCTTGAACATGAAGGGAATTTTCTGAAAATTATAATTTTGCCTCCAAGTTTTGAGTTTTCAATAAATCTAACTACATACTCTTGATAAAACCCATACTAATAACAATAATCAACAAAGATACGCCAAACAATATCTTTAAAGCTTCATAATGATAGTTTTGGTATTTACAAAATTAGCCCCAAACTTAATAAAATTTAAACTAATATACCAACAATCAATAATCCAACAATCAAATATCACACCATCACCATAAGCACATTTTCACACCTTTAATTTCATAGTTAAAAAAATTTAATGATTTAACAATATTTATAATAAACCCAAAAAAAGGAGAGCTATATATATATATATATATATATATATTTATTTTTAAACTACTGTCACGGAGCATTTTCAAATGGGTGGCGGTAGTAGTGGTGGTTTGTGGCGTTGAGGGGGAGAAAGCTTGATCGTAGAAAAATAGAAAAAAAAATAAAGCGAGAGGATGGCGGCCGCGGTGGCGGTGGTGGGTGGTGGTGGCGATGAGGAAGAAAGAGGAGGAGGAAAAAGAGAAAGAAAAAAAGAAAGGAGAAAAAGAAAAGAAGAAAGAAAGAAAAAATATAACATGGTTGTTTTTGTTTGTTTGTTTTTTTTTTTTTTTTTTTGGTCATGGTGGGTGGCGGCAATGGAAGGGAGAGTAAGGAAGGAGAAAAGGAGAAAGAAGAGAAAGAAAAAGAAAGAAGAAATCAAGAAAAAAGGGATATATATATATATATATATATATATATATATATATATATATATATGCCTTGGCGGCGCAGTGGGTGGTAGGCGGCCGGTGGTGGGCAGGGGAGAGGAGGAGGAAGGGAGATTCTACACCTTTTAGAGTGTGCTTGTGTGTGTAAAAATCTGAAAAGTGAGGAGTTAGTGTTAGGGTTTGGTATTTAAAAGGAGTAAGGTGGGCTAGGCTTTTTAGTTGGACTGGGCTTGAGTGTGGGCCTTGTCTTAGGTGAAAACAAATGCTGAAAAAAATAAAATTGGGTTTGGGCTTGCTAAAAAAATTGTTGAAATTATATATAAGGTTGGGTAAAAATTTAGGCTTATTTGTTTGAAATGAAATCAATTAGGCTTATGAATATAAATATTATAATAGATTTTGAATCCCAATTTCCACTATAAATTGTATTTATTAAAATAGTAGAAAAATGTGATACTAATGTTTAACAAAAATGTATATAAATAGACTAAATAGTTAGCTAAGTTATATTAATAAATTATTAAAGTTATAATTCAAAATGAAATGAAACTCTTATTTTAATTAATAAATTAAATTGCAATTAATAAATTATAAAGTCAAATAAATATAGAAAATTATCATAACTCAATAGATATAACTAAAATAATTGACATAAAATACTAGAATATAATAATAGAATTAACAGTTATAAAAGTCTAAGTTGATCAAGTGTAGGGTGTCACACACACACACACACGAGAGAGAGAGAGAGAGAGAGAGAGAGAGAGAGAGAGAGAGAGATTTGATTCAGAGATTGATGGCGATTTTTGTGGGATTGATATATGCATGGAATGTGATTGATATTATTTGATTTATTTCCCTTTTTATCTACCCATATTTAATGGTAAGGATGTTACATTCATTGTGATTTTACAGTGTTACCCTTTTTGTTATTAAAATAAATACTAATCTAATTTTATTCATTCTAATCTCAGCCATCAATTATTTAATGGGAGCGGTTGTGATTAGTCCTTTCGGTCTCATGGTAAGGGACTGTCTCATGAGATCCTATTCCCAAGACTATATACATATTTGTCTTCTTACATAAAGTAGTAATCCAGTGAAGAATTTTTTTTATAATTTTTTTAAAGATTCATTTGAGTAGAATCTATATAAATAATAAAATATAATAACAAATTAAATAAAATAAATAATAGAATAATAAATCATAAATCCAAGACACCAAAAAAAATTAAATAATTAAAAAATTTAATTTTTAAATAAACGAGGGATTTAATAATACAACCATGTATTACGGGAAAGAAATCTATTATAAAATTTGATAAACTTCTTTAAATAAAACATTGCTCATTGATCATGTATGCTCAATATTGTAGGTCTCTATGGGTGTGAGTAATCTCTAAAAGAGGGGAGTTGAATAGACTTTATCAAATTTTTGAATTTAAACACAATCAGAGTTTTACAAGAAAACAACTAACTCTCTTGAGAGACAACTGGGTCAATGTTCAGCAGGAGAGTTAACCATTCAACAGATTTTGAGAGAGTTGTTGATAAAGTAACTCAGCTGAATGAAGTTAGCTTTTAAAAATTCAGTTTTCTTGATTTTTACAGCCGGAGTATTTACACCCTTTTAAAGTTGGTTTATCAACACTTATATTTTAGGTTTGTTATAATTAGTTGGGATTGCAAATATAATGCAGGAAAGTAAATGTACATAATTTAAATGCAGAAATTAAATGACACAATATTTTATAGTGGTTCGAGGATAGGATAATTCCTCTACTCCACTCTTCTCCTACTCCAGGAGGAATCCACTAAAGTAACGGTGACTTTGTTACAATAGGACAACATTTCGAATTAGCCTTGATTATACAGTTGGTTATGCTCATGTATAGGTCCCAAGGGGTGATAAGTAAAGTCTAGAGGGGGGAGGGGGGTTGAATAGACTTTACCAACTTTTCATTTTTAGTCCTTTCAGAATTTCAGAGTTGACACAAGTCAGCTAAGTCCTTGGTGGATAACTAGGTTTTCTTACACTACCGAGTTAGCCACTCAACAGATTCCACTAAGTTGTTGATATTATAACTCAGCTGATTCAACTAACACTTTTAAAATACAGTTGACTTCGTTTTTAACAGGGGAAAACTTTCACCTTTAGTTTTGAATACGTTTTTGAACACTTATTTTAAGCTAGGTTATTATCAGTCGACTTAGCAAATTAACAATCAGCAATTATAAAGATAAGCAAGAATGTAAGTATGTTGAATGTAAAAAGACATAAGCAATTTATGGTGGTTCGAGGATGATGTAATTCCTTTAATCCACTCTTCTCCAATACCCCTGGAGGAATCCACTAATGTAACTTGACTTGGTTACAGTCCGAGTCAGCTTTGATCACACAGCTAACTCCTCCTGGGACTCAGCTTCTTCACGAGATGGTTACCCTGCTACTTCAGCTCCTTCAATCCTTTGGAATTGTTCACACAACCCTCCAACAGGTTCAAAGCACTGGTTCAATGTGGAACCTTACTACACCTCCTTCAACCTTGGAGAGTAGACCCCTTGTTCTTGAAACAAGTTATTCCACTTAACAAATGAAATTGTCTTTCCTTCACTGAATGTGTTGGATTGATTTCCTTCGAGTGTAGGCTTGAGGATAATATTTGAATGCTTGAGAGATATTGCTTTGATTTGCATGTTATTTGCTTGATTACTTGCGTACGTATTGGTTAACCTTCTCTCTGTGTATTCCTCAGCCTTTGATATTGCAGGTTTGAAAAACATGTCTATTGAAGAGATAGACGTATTTTTCAAACTACACTTCATAGGTTGTTGGCTTGTCTTTTCTTGCAACGTTGATGTAGATTGTACCTTGAGTTTAATGCTCTGCAATCTTTCCTTAATCTTTGCAGATTTTCAGGTACATCTCATTGGTTCTTTGTTTTTTGTACTCTTTCAGCAAAACAGCTTTAATGTATGCATTCTGACACATGCCTATTTCCAGCAAAACCTTGACTTTGCTTGACAACGGATCTCTTTCAGCTTTCTTTGATCCTGTCTGCTGCATATCCCCTTTGACAATCAACTTAAATGATTTTGGAATGACTTTGCTGTCAGTCAGCTGACCAAAACAACTTTTCTGTCACTTCACTTCACTTCACTAAGCTTCCACACAGCTAGGTCTTTCTTCGATCTTCAGTCGGGTCCTGCAATCTTCAACTTGGCTGCTTCTTCTCAGCTTACATAGTCATATCTATTACAAGTTGAGTTACAATTGAATTGGGGTGCCAACTTCCTAATCTAAGTTTTACATGGTATCATCAAAATCTATTACATAAATTTCCCAACAATTTCCCCTTTTTGATGATGCCAAAACTTAAACAAAATAGCAAAGTAAATAGTGCATAAATAAAGAATGATTGTATCGAATATGTCATTTTATTGAACATATCATTCTTACAGTATACAAAGCTTTTACAATATATAAACAACAACCACATACAAAGTACTTACAAGTGTATGTGTATTTACATTTAAATAAAAATACAACATGAAGGGTTCAAATATCTTCAATGCCTCGATGCTTTCTTCTTCGCTCGAAACTTCTTCCTCTACTCTTCTTATGTCATCTTCAGCTCTCTTTCACTTCCTTTACTCTTCTACTCTTTTCTTCTTCTCGTAGGATCTCTTTGTAGCTAGGTCTTCCCTCTACTGCCTTTCTCTCCATTCATGATTGAGCCTTCTATTTCTTTCTTCTTGCCTTGTCCTCGTCTCCTCATTCCTTCTGGCCACTTTTTTATTTTCCAGTTTGTCCAGCCCAGCCCAGTATATCAGACCTTTCTTCTGGGGATTCACATATCGAACATCTTTAGGCCTTGGTGGTAGAGTTCATCTGCCTCTTCCACTTCCACCAATCCTTCCCCTTCCTCGTCCAGAGTCCACTCCTCCTCTGGGAGTGTACGGTACGGGTTGTGCCCTTGAAGTTTGCTGATTGCTACAAAGAGTCAGCTGCTTCTCGGCTGCTTTACAAAGCTCTAAACCCTTCTCCTTGTACAAATCCCACGCCTCCTGTAGAGTCATTCCTTTGAAAAATCCTTTAGATGCAAACGTTTGGAATTCCTCTATGGATCTTGGCTCCTGCATCAGGTGCAGCTATCTCCCGAGGGGGCTTCACTGCTGGAGAGTCCTTAAGTAAACCAGTTGGAGGACAGTCGAATTTGGCTTTAATACTTTCTATTCGGCCATGCTGCCTTTCATCCACCTTGGCCAAATCAACTTCAATAGCTTCTCGAGATTTCTTGAAGGCTAATACAACTTTCTCTTCAGTTTATAGGCCATGCGGCAACTGACTTAGGAGAGAGCTGGTGACTGAGCCTAGTTGGGGGGTTTTTGCAAGCATAATCTTTAGTAGGGGTTTCTTCACATAATTTCCCTTATTGTCTTCCCCCTCACTACTATCTTCCCCATTTTTGGCATCATCACCAGCAGGGAGAGTCGGCTGAAAGGGTATTCCCAGGATGAGATCTAGTTTGGCATTAGTTAAGTCCACCTTCTCATGGGATGCAGAGTGTGATGCTCTAAATTCCGATCTCAGAGCCTTCACCGCAGCAGCCATTAACTTCATTTCTGTGTTCATCACCATCATCTCGGTGCACATGTTAGCTTATGTCTTGAGAAGGTATGTTTTGTGTTGAGCTTTCAACAACTCCATGTCCATCTTGTATGACTGGTCCATCCTGAAGATATGATCCCTCTGTCTCTGTTGAAATTTGGCATTCTCAGCACTCCAAATCACTAACTTGGGAAACACTGACTTGAAGTAGCGGACTTGCTCACGCCTAAGTGCTTTGGTCTGTGCTGTCCATTCCCTTATTATGAGCACAGTGCCTCGAATGTCTCCTGAGACCGTTGCATTGCGAATATCCAGCCGTTGATTCAATGCTGCAAATCAATTCTACATGTTCTCTATCTCAGCACAGATGGCCTTGAAGGCTTTACGGAAGTCGGCTGAATCAACAGACTGCTCTTTTGGCCACACATTATCAAAATAAAATCCAAACGGCACTACTGTTCGATCATCTGGAGTCTTGAATTCATCGGCAGGAATATTGACAGTGTACTTAGCAATCTCAACAGCAGATTCAATCTCCAGTGGTACTTCCGCAACAAACGGAAAGTACTCGGCAAAAGGTTCATCTGGGACCAACGGAATTTCTCCCACTTCTCCTTCATGAGCTTTACCCTTTCCCTTGATTCTTGCTTCAGCTCTGTGTACCTCAGCTGTTTTAGCATCCTCGGCATCTGCAGCTGTGTTAGCCTGCGAGCTGACTGATCCTCAGTTGTCTCAACAACTTCATTGGTATCATTTTATTCTTCCGCTTGAGTAGTCTTGTCCTTGGCTACCTTAGCAACTTCATGGGTTGGTGATGACTCCATAGGGGTGGGCCATCAACTAGTGTAAATTTGGAAATAGCAGCTTTCTCGCTTGCCTTCCTTATTTTAGTCACAGTCTCCTCAACCTCTGGTCCTCTTCTGGTTTATCTGGTTGAATGGACACAACTTCGTCATCTGTGTCCAAAAATTCCACAGAGACGTGTTCTTGAGAGTAATGCAAAGCACTTATTTCTTTATTGTTGACTGACTCTTCTTGAGGAGCTGGCATTTCTTCATTAGCTTTCTTACCCAAGGAAGTCTCAACCTCCTATGGGCCTTCTTTACCCTCATCAGTCTCAACCGCTGTTGGGTCTTCGACATTCCCTTGCGCAGTATTAACCGCAGCAAGGTCTTGGACAATCCCTTCAGCAGATTGAATTGCTTTAAGGTGTTAGGAAATTTATTTGTTAGATTTTGATGATACCATGTAAAACTTAGACTAGGAAGTTGGCACCCCATTTTCCTTGTAATTCTGTATTGTAATAGATAGGATTGAAAGAGCTGAGTGAAGTCAGCTAAGTCAAGAACTAGAGTGAAGATTCTGCTGTGTGTCAGCTGAGAATGGCTATGAAGGAAGACAAGGACTCGATCAAGGAGAACCAGCCGAGGAACAACTGGGTGAAGGTTGGAAGTGTCAGTCAAGTCAATAAAAGGAGCCAAGTCTATCACAAGGAGTAAAGGCAGCAGTCAAGTCAAGACAACTGACATTGATCCGTTGGAAGGAAGTCAAGAATATTACTCGATATAGTAATATGTCCAAGTCGCTGTCTTAAAGTGTTTGGCCCAAAAAGCAAAAAAGGAATAAGCCAATGGGAAACACTAAAACTTGTGTCAGACCCAGTAAAGCTACAGAGCCATTTAATACGAGGAAGGGTCAACATCACAAGTGTTGCAGACCAAGAAAAGACAAGCCAACGAACAATAAGTGTTATTTGAAATTAACCTATCTCTTCAATGACAAATTTTCAAATGAGCACTATAATAGGCCGAGGAAGAATTTAAGACAAGGTGACCTTGATTACCTAAATCTAGTACGATCAAAGCAAGCAATATTCAAGCAAATATAATCCAAATATTCTCAAAGCTTATCATAGAATTCGTCAAGCCTCGAAAGTCGAAGAAACTCGATCCAACACACGCTGTGAAGGAAAGATAACTTCAACTAGTTGAAGAGGAAACATTTGAAGAACAAAAAGGGGTCTACTCTCCAAGTTGAAGGAATTGTAGAAAGGTTCAAGGTCAAACCAGGAGATTCAAGTTTGTTGGAGGGCTTTGTGAACAAATCCAAGAACTTGAAAGTGAGCAGAAGTAGCAAGGCAGCTGTCTTGTGAAGAAGCTTTAGTCGCAGAGAAGCCACTGTGTGTGATCAAGGTTGTCTCTAGGCGAGAACCGCTTTGTAACTTGATGCATTGCTTTACCGGATTCCTCCAGGAGTTGGAGAAGAGTGGATTAGAATAATTACCCCATCCTCGAACCACTATAAAAATTACTTGTGTCATTTTACTTTCAATACTTACTTTCTTGCATATATTTTTGTATCTGCTATTTGTTAATTTGCTAATCCAACTGATAAATAATAAGTGCTAAAACAAGTGTTAAAAATAAGCTTTAATCAATCAAAAGGGTGTAAAGTCTTCCGCTGATAAAAACCAAATCAACTAAAGTTAAGTGTTAGCTTGAACATCCAAGTTATATTATCAACAACTCTATCGAATCTATTGAGTGGGTAACTTAGCTGAATATAGCCAACCTAGCTGTCCCCCAAGGACACAACTGATTTGAGTCAACTCTGTTGAAATTCTTAAAAAGACTAAAAGGTAAACTTTTGTAAGGTTTATTCAACCCCCCCTTCTAAACCTTACACCACACCCCTTGGGATCCACAAGTGGTATCAGAGCGGTTGGTGCATTGAGCCTTCCGCACTGGTTATTGAACTAGATCTCAATCTTTTTCAAAAGGTTTAACACTTGTCTTTTCAAAGTCTTTCATCTTTAAAGCAAAGTTATTATCATGGAAGCAAATCTAACTCGTATTCCAATGTTCACTGTGGAAAAGTTTGATGACTGGAAAATTTGCATGCAGGCTCATCTATCAGATTTACACGATGAAATATGGCTTGTGATAGAGGATGGGCCATTGCAAATACTCAAATTCAATACAGCTGTAAGAAGAGCAGCTGCAGCTGAATGACATGAAGTTGCTGCTGAAGCTAGACCAACCATGGTTGAAAAACCATGCACTGAATGGACAAATGAAGATTGAAAGAGATATAACTTGGACAATGTGGCCATGGATATACTCTACAAGACGTTGAAAAAGGCAATGTTCAACAAAGTCAAATCGTGCAAATCAGCCAAAGAAATTTGGGATGAGCTAACCCTGATTTGTGAAGGAACATAACAGACTAAGGAGAATAAATTAATCGTTGTTGTTCAAAAATTTGAAAAATTTAAAATGCTTGCGGAGAGTCCTGGATCACCGGATGCCGATTCACGATATAACAAATGAGCTTTCGCTCTTGAAAAAGAGTACACTCGTAAGGAGATGTGCATGAAGATATTAAGAGCCCTCCCTAAATGGGAAATGAAGGTCATGGCCTTGAGACATTCAATGGACCTCTTAAGAACATCTAATCATGAGCTATTCCCAGATCTCAAAGCTTATGAGTTTGAGCTGAAAAGAAAAGAGGAAGAGGAAACAGATGTCCCAAGATAGCTGCACTATTGGCCAGTGATGGGAAGAAAGCTAAGCCAAAGGAGACCATTGACCTGGAGCAAATTGCCCTCATGGTAAAGACATTCAACAAGTTATTTAACAATAACTATAAAAGAAACAAGGGTGAGACCTCCAAAAGACATTCAACACCTTCCAAAGCAAAGGAGGACAGGCCACCCAAGAGAGCTGAACATCAGAGAGCTGACTATCCGAGAGCTGATAATCAGAGAACCGACAAAGCTGATCAAAGAGCTGAAAACCTGTGTTGGAATTGCAGACAACCAGGATATTTTGCTGTTGACTGTTCCTATCCACCAGTCAACAAATACAGAAATGAGGAAGAAAGAAGAGTCTTCAAAGAGAGAAGACAATAAAAGAAGAAAGCCATGTTGGCTGCTGAAACTGCTGAGCCAGCCAAGTGCAAAGAAGCAGCGGACTCAGATAATAGTGAAGCTGACTCCTCAAGTGATACAGAGGAAGAGGCTTTGATTTGCCCCATGGCTAAAGAACAAGATCAAGAAGATGACGTACACTCTAACTCATCTCATTCTGATTCAAGTGATAGTGACTGTGATACACACACTTCATCACCCACAGATCTTTATGATTCATTAGGCAAAATGATGAAAGATTTTGAGCACATTAAAACCTATCACACACTTTTGAATGAGGAGAACACCCAGCATAAAAGTCAAAACTCACAGTTGACAAAAGAGCTGAGTACTCTGAGACACATAGCTGATGAGAACATTAAGATGAAGGCTGAAAATGCCAAACTCTTAGCAGAGTTAGCTGCTACTAAGAAAAGAGAAAAAAGATCTAAAAAATGTGATTGCCTCATTTACAAAAGCATCCAAATCATTGGATGAACTTATTATGAGTCAAAAAGAATGTGAAGTCAAGACAGACATATGATTCAATTCCTTTGTGCATAGTCAAACTCCAAGAGTGATTTTGGAAAAAAGCATCTTCAAGCAATGAAGGAATCCAGAAACCCAAAACACCAAATGTTGCACCCACATTCACACCAAAACACAATCACAATCATACTGGCCTTGGTTACAAAAGAAAAGGAAAGAAACCAGTAGAGTATACTGAAAGGACAACTACGAAGAAATTCAGACAGGTCCATCAGCAGACTCCTAACAGAAAATACTCTGTAAGAGCCAAACAGAGCTACCAAAAGCCCCAGAAATTTCATCAAACAAATACATATGATGGGAAGGGTAGAAACTATCCAAACCAAGATGATTGGAACAATGTGAAATATCAGCAAAAACGTATGGGATACAAGCCAAAATGGCAAAGACCTCAACCTCAACAAAGGTCATTCCCAAGGCAAACGAGCTATTATCAGCACACTTATGCCTCCAAGCACTACATTCAGAAATTTCACAACTGTCCCAAGAAAGCAATTGCTAAAACAAACACACAAGCATACAGACAAAAGAGACAGATGTATGATCCCAAAGCCCCTAAGCAATTTGCTAATGTAAATTATGATTATGGTACTGATAGATGGCAACCTCTTAGAGTCGGATCTTCTGGCTATAGGTTGGTTGGATCATCTTATAGCACTAACCCCCCAAGACCCAGGCAAGTATGGGTACCTAAAAACTAATTTACTTCATTGCAGGTTCAAGGAACAGCTGAGTGCCAAGGAACCTGGTACATGGATAGTGGTTGTTCCAGACATATGATAGGGAATAAAAGAAATATGTCAAGATTCAAAGAGATCAAAGGTGCTAAAGTCATATTTAGAGGAAATGAAGCTCCAGGGGAGATCAAAGCCACAAGATCCATCAAGAAGAATGGACTGGAGATCACAGATGTTGCTTATGTTGAAGGTCTCAACTTCAACCTGTTAAGAATCAACCAACTCTGTGACAAAGGCTACAATATATGATTCAACATGGGGATATGCCAGATCAAAGATGCTAAATCTAATGAAATTGTACTGCAAGGAACAAGGCAAAAGAATGTGTATGTGGTAGATTGGTCTACTGCTACACCAAGCACATGTCTGCTAGCAAGAAGTACAACCGAATCCAGTTGGTTGTGGCATAAGAAGTTGAGTCACCTGAATTTCAAGACAATCAACAAGCTTGCAAGGAGTCATCTTATGGAAGGATTTCCAGACTCAGTGTACAAGAAAGAAAGCATATGTGATGCATGCCAGATGAGAAAGCAAATCAAATCATCATTCAAGGATAAGCCAAGTCCTTCTTCAACCAGGATATTTCATCTGTTGCATATGGATTTATTTGGTCCATTGAGCACTAGCATCGTGGAAAGAAATACACCTTAGTGGTGGTGGATGACTATTCAAGATATACATGGACAATTTTCATGTGTAAAAAAATACTACGAAGTTACCTCGGTGATGAGAAGAGTCAAACCATTATAAAGATAAGATCGGCACAGGAACCGAGTTTGTCAATGGGATAATAACTCAGTATTATGTGGAAAATGGTATTGCTCATGAGTTATCAGCAGCAAGGACTCCACAACATAATGGAGTAGCTGAAAGAAGGAACAGAACTCTCAAGGAAGCTGCAAGGACAATGTTAGCAGAAGTTGGATTGCCTAAGAGATTTTGGGCTGACGCCATAAATACAACATGTTATTCTCAGAATAGATGCATGATTAACAGGTAATTGACCAAGACTCCCTATGAGATTTGGACAGGGAGAAAGCCAAATGTTGGATATTTCAAGATATTTGGATGTAAATGCTTCATCCACAACAATGGCAAGGACAATTTGAAGGATTTTGATGCTAAAGCTGATGAAGGTATCTTTTTGGGATACTCAGCTGAGAGTAAAGCCTATAGAGTGCTAAACAAGAGGACTATGGTCATAGAAGAGTCTATCCATGTGGTTTTTGATGAACCTAATGTGAATGGAGAAGACATTAATGAGTTAGGCGATAAGCGGAATCAACCAACTATGCGAAAAAAGTCTTTATATTGAAGCAAAAATGAAAGCACTAAATCCTGATGATGATGAGATATCTGAATCTCAAAGACAGCTGGAAGGTCTACAGCTGAATGAAAATGAAGAAGTTGTTCAAGACAACTTAGCTGCAAGACGGCTAAATCCAGCATACTTACTCCAACCTGATGTGAGATGGCTGAGAGACCATCCACCTGAGTTAGTCATTGGAGATGTTAGAGATGACATAAGAACCAGATCAAGAGCACAACATGAAGCGATGTTCACTTGTTTTATTTCCCAAATAGAGCCTAAAGATGTGTCTCAAGCATTGGAAGACACACATTGGATTCAGGCCATGCAAGAAGAGTTGAATCAGTTTGTAAGGAACAAAGTATGGGAATTAGTCCAAAGGCCAACCCACCAAAATGTTATTGGTACTAAGTGGGTATTCAGGAACAAGATGAATGAGAAAGGATCATTGTAAAAACAAAGCAAGATTGGTAGCCAAAGGGTATTGCCAAGAAGAAGGTATAGATTTTGATGAAACCTTTGCTCCTGTTGTTAGATTGGAAGCAATAAGGATGTTTCTTGCTTATGCTGCACATAAGAACTTCACTGTATATCAAATGGATGTGAACAGTGCATTTCTAAATGGACTGCTAGAGGAAGAAGTCTATGTTGAACAATCTCCAGGTTTTGAGCAGAAAACTATTAGAGATAAAGTCTACAAGCTCAAGAAAGCACTGTATGGATGGAAACAAGCAATAAGAGCATGGTATGATACATTGTCTCGGATTCTAATTGACAATGGATTCACCAAATGCAAGGTTGATAGAACACTCTTCAGGATTCAAGATGGAGAGAGTATACTGCTTGTTAAAATATATGTGGATGACATCATTTTTGGATCCACAAACAAAGACCTCTGTGACAAGTTCTCAAACCTCATGCAAGGTAAATTTGAGATGAGCATGATAGGAGAACTGACTTTCTTCTTAGGACTTCAAGTCAAGCAATTGAAGGATGGAACCTTCATAAGCCAAACCAAGTATACCAGAGATTTAATGAAGAAATTTGGTATGGAAGAGAAGTCATCAGTGAAGATTCCTATGAATACATCAGTCAAGATGGACATTGATGCAGATGGCAAGGCTAATGATCAAACCGGATATAGAGCCCTCATTGGATCATTGCTCTATCTAACAAAGCGAGCCGTACATCACCTTTGCGAAAGGTGTATGTGTTAGATTTCAATCTGCACCAAAAGAAAGTCACATGACTTGAGCTAAGAAAATCCTAAGATATTTGAAGGGATAGGAAGGAGGATTCAAGATGGTAGGATACTCAGACTCAGACTATGTTGGATGTAGAGTTGACAGGAAGAGTACTTCAGGTACATGTCAAATACTTGGAAACAGATTAGTTTCTTGGTTCAGCAAGAAATAAAATTCAATAGCTACATCCACAGCAGAAGCAGAGTACATAGTTGCGGGCAGCTGTTGTGCCCAAGTTTTATGGATGAGACAACAACTGAGAGACTACGATATTGAAGAAAGAGAGATTCCAATTATGTGTGATAACAATCACTCAAAATCCAGTGTTGCATTCAAGAACAAAGCACATTGATGTCAGATATCATTTTATAAGAGATCATCTTAAAAAGAAAGACATCACCTTGGAATATATCTCAACTGATAAGCAGTTAGCTGACATATTCACAAAGCCATTATGTGAATCAAGGTTTGAAGAACTCAAGAATGAGTTAGGGTTAATTGAGTTGAGTTAGAATACTCAGAAGACTCAATCAGCAGAGACAGAAGAAGAGAGAGTGGAAAATAAGCAAGTTTCACATTTCAAACCAAGTGAACCAAACTTTAGTGGGAAGTCACCAGACGAGTTAACCAGACAGTGAATGATTTAATGTGAAGAGAGAAGCAGAGTTAAGTCACTTTGGATGAGAGCTGAATCATTTATGAACTAAGTGACAAAAACGCAGTCGTTTTATTCGAGTGGGAATGTTTTTAAGGATGACGTCAGCGTAATTATGACTGTCAATACAAAAGCTGCACAATAAACCATATGATTGGATATAAATGTTGTTGCATTTAATGTGGGGAAATTAATGCGGTTTTGAAGAGTCAATCCTGACCGTTGATTTTGATCAAATTTTTCAAATTCAAAAAACCGTCCTTTCGAGTCCCATATATACCAAAATTCATTTTCTCTCTCCTCACACAAACACTCTCATCTTCAGCAAGAAAAAAAGAATTCTCTTTGCAACTATATGAAACCTTACATTCAAAAGATCAAGTTTTTTGCGTATTTTATGAAAATGGCTGCTACTCACGATTTTGCTAAGCTTTCTGAGAAGATCCACTCTGGTGCTTCAGTGGATTTTAAGGGGATGATCAAGCAGGGTGCTGATAAGGCCCTGGTGAAGAAGATTGCTGCGAAGCTTGAGAAGTTTGGTCTGAAGGACTTTCTCTCAATGGAGTTCACGCACACGTATTCGGAGGAGGTCGCCATGTTTTACGTGAACGACGAGGTTCATGATGATGAGATTCGCTCATACGTTCACGGCAAGGACATCAAAATCATGGCTAAGGACCTTGCTGAACACTACTTTCTGCTGACTGAAGGTTTGAAGGACGTAGCCGAGAAGGACGTGAACTTGGCTGCAGCTTGGAAAAAAGTTGCAAACCCGAGTATGCTATGAAATCTGTCTATATAGCTAAGACGAAGTTTATCAAGGATGATTACCACAAGCTAGTGGACATTGTATCAAAGTGTGTGGACATGAAGTTCGGGAGCTTCAACCAGCTATCACGGACAAAGCTGATACTGATGGATGCGATCATGCAAGACAAGAAAGTTAACTGGGTTGAGTTCGTCTTCAGCCGGTTATGCCAGAATGTGATCAAGAAGTCCTTCAAGGAAGATGGGACATTTGGTTGTTCCCTGGGGTAAGGCTTAGTAATCGGCCATTGATGGAGATCAACGAGATAGTACTGCGCCATGGGAAGACCTTCCATGAGAATAAGAGGATGTTTAAGGCAAACCTCTCAGGCGCACAGAAGAAAGCTCATGCAAGGAAGTCTGATACCGGTGAGGAGGAATCAACTGACCTAGCCGAAGATACAGCTGCGACCGCTCCAACTCTCTCGCCTAAGCCTATTCGAAGAAGAGAGCTACGACAGCTAAACCTGCTCCTGCCCCAGTAGCGAAAACCAAGAAGGCACCTGCCCAATTAGCAAACCCCAAGAGCCTGCCCGAGCAGCCGATGCCCCTGCTCCCGCAGCCAAGACTGAGGAGAAACCACTACTTTTCTCTCCAGTCGTGAAGAAGAGACGCACTGCCATGTCTCGCAAGGCAGTTGGGATAAAGAAGAGTGATACTGAAGAAGAGGAACCAGAGATTCCCCTGTGTTCCACAAAGAGAAGACGGTTGTTTAAGAAGTCGGAATTGGAAAAGACAGCCGACTCCGGTACTTAGCCGGAAAAGCCCGTTGAGACTGCTGATGCTCAAGAGGAGCAGTCTCAAGAGAAGATTGATGAGACCCCAAACACTGCTGATGCAGATCAACAGAGTATTGAAGACCCAGTTGTCTGGGAAACAACTGTGGAGACGGAAGGAGCTGAGACAGTCAAGACGCATGACGAAAAAGTTGTCTCACCTCCTCAGACTGATGCTCTTGAACCTGAGGAGGAGAAAGCTGCATTGGCTAATATTCCATAGGCCGGAAACGATGATGACGATTTGATCATGTACTCTCTAGTCTATCATGACATCCAGCAGAGGCTAAGGGATTTGAGAAGATGGAAGCTAGACTACTCCAGACAGCGTTCACTCGTCCAGAGTTCATCGACGAAGAAGAGGAGCTTCTAAGCTTCCTTGGAAATGTGTCTGTCCAACATGCCCTCTATGAGAATTTCTGCATGGATGCGCTCCGTGCTATCAAAGAGGATGAGAAGGAGAAAGCCCTGGAAAAAGCCAAAGCCTTGGAGAAATCCAAGATGTGTATGCGAACTGGAACCCATGAACATCTCATGGAGTCAACTGAAAACAGTGATCTGGAGAAGATGGACCCAGCTGCTGTAGTTGAAAAGGCCGAGTTGCAACAGGCCGTTAGAGAATCCCGAGCCTTGCATGAGCATAACCTTCAAGAGGGTCCAGGAGAGTGGCGCAGGAGATTGCAACTGTCATTGCAGCGACCACGTCCCCCTTGCATTCTCAAGATGGCTCACAGGGGAACAACGATGAAGCTGGGAATGCGGGCACCCTGGCCAAGCCTACACCCGAAGAAGGTGTTGAGACACCTGCCCCAGTGGCTGATTACTCAACAGGAAACACAACCATGTCTTAGGAGCTGAGTAACCCCACTCTCGTTCACTCAGCTGGTGCGCCAGCTAAGGGGAAAGCTCTCTCCACCACAGCAAGGTCGGAGGATGCTGTGGGAGACAACTCTATGAAGTTTGGAGGTGAAGGCTACTAATAAGGAGAGTGAAATCAATGAAGCTTGAGCAGTTGAGACTATTTCAGCTGAGGTTTCCTCTGATGTGCAGGCCGATGAAGCTGTTGATGCAGCTAAGGCAAAGGATGGGAAAGAGGCCACGAGAGTTGAGACTCTTGGCCATGAAAGTGCAATCCTAGGAGTTGAGACTTCAAAGGATGCCATTAAAGACCCCAAGACAGCTGAGTCTGTCGAAGGGAATGTAGAACCCCCCATAGCGGTTGAGACTGCTGGGGGTAACGAAGGCCTAAAGGAGGTTGAGACTTCCTTAGGTAAGGAACCAAAACAGGAGAACATTCCTCAAGTAGAAGGAGCTGGTGAAGAAGAGGAGATCAACCCCCTTCATGATTCCCAAGAACATATTGATACATCTTTTCTGGGATCAGAGGATGAAGCCGAGTCCACACATAATGAAGATTCTATGCAGGACGAGGATAAGGATGTTCTTAACCCATGGAGCAATGTTAGTGATAAGACAGCTCTGATGAGATTCAACTTTGATGATGAGCCATTGCCTCAGGCCACATCACACTCCGATGATGCTGTTAAGACAGTTGAGGACCCATTACCTCAAAAGAAAAACCCACTGAGACCGACGAAGTTGGTAAGATAGATGAGGCTCGGTCAGCTTAGCAGATCGATTCAATTGCTCCAACAAAACATAGTCAATACGCAGCTACCACGATTCTTTGCAGATAACGACTCAAATAGCTCCGTCGCAGGCTCCCACAACTGTATTATATGCCAATGACGTTGGCTCAGCCGAGGCACAGAGAGCTGATGAATTGCAACAAGAATAGGGAAAAGCCCCCCAGCGTGGACCCCCGGACCCCTTTTGTTCGAGATGATTTCTTTGAAGACATCTTTCCCTTCACTGCTGAATTGCCTGACATGGAAGTTGAATCTAAAAGAGAACAAGAAAAATACACCGTGCAGGAAGAGCCCATCATTGCAACTGATATGATTGTGCCTATGGGTTTTGATTTCGATGCAGTGTGGTCGGAAGAAGAGTCGGCTTCCATAGTTGAGTTCTGTAGTGCTTTCAAGAAGATATGTGATGAATTGAGAAGATGGAACGCCACCATGGATTGCTAGATCTTCATTTTGACAATCATGATGCAACTCCCAAAGTGTAGATATTAGAGGAGTTGTCTTACGCATCAGGGAATGGGCTGCACATCAAACTGCCATGCGCTAAGAGCAGATCTATTACTTCAAAGCTTTATTTGCAAAGTTGTTGGTTTGGAGTGCAGATAATTCAAAATTTCAGCAGAGTATGAAGGAATATATGGTCAGAATGGAAACCTCTCATAAGTCGGACATGGAGTTGCTCAAGCTGCACCATCAGAGTGAAATTACACGCCTATAGGACAACATAAACCAGAAGTTCAGTCTTCTTATGGCAGAAATGAAGTTGTTAGTAGCTGAGTCAAAGGCTACACGGTCAGAGTTCTGGACAGCCCACTCCAAAGCAGATATCAAGCATAATTCAACAAACAGCCGACTGGATTTCATTCTGAGTGGATTATTTCTTGGCATGACCCTTTCGTTTGGTGATGATGCCAAAACAGAGAACATTCCTCAAGTAGAAGGAGCTGGTGAAGAAGAGGAGATCAACCCCCTTCATGATTCCCAAGAACATATTGATACATCTTTTCTGGGATCAGAGGATGAAGCCGAGTCCACACATAATGAAGATTCTATGCAGGACGAGGATAAGGATGTTCTTAACCCATGGAGCAATGTTAGTGATAAGACAGCTCTGATGAGATTCAACTTTGATGATGAGCCATTGCCTCAGGCCACATCACACTCCGATGATGCTGTTAAGACAGTTGAGGACCCATTACCTCAAAAGAAAAAACCCACTGAGACCGACGAAGTTGGTAAGATAGATGAGGCTCGGTCAGCTTAGCAGATCGATTCAATTGCTCCAGCTGAAACATAGTCAGCTGCGCAGGCTACCACAGTTGCTGCAGTAACGACTCAAATAGCTCCGTCGCAGGCTCCCACAGCTGTATTATATGCCAATGACGTTGGCTCAGCCGAGGCACATAGAGCTGATGAATTGCAACAAGAAAAGGGAAAAGCCCCCCAGCGTGGACCTCCAGGACCCCTTTTGTTCGAGATGATTTCTTTGAAGACATCTTTCCCTTCACTGCTGAATTGCCTGACATGGAAGTTGAATCTAAAAGAGAACAAGAAAAATACACCATGCAGGAAGAGCCCATCATTGCAACTGATATGATTGTGCCTATGGGTTTTGATTTCGATGCAGTGTGGTCGGAAGAAGAGTCGAGCTTCCATAGCTGAGTTCTGTAGTGCTTTCAAGAAGATATGTGATGAATTGAGAAGATGGAACGCCACCATGGATTGCTAGATCTTCGTTTGGACAATCGTGATGCAACTCCCAGTGTAGATATTAGAGGAGTTGTCTTACGCATCAGGGAATGGGCTGCACAGAAAACTGCCATGCGCTAAGAGCAGATCTATTACTTCAAAGCTTTATTTGCAAAGTTGTTGGTTTGGAGTGCAGATAATTCAAAATTTCAGCAGAGTATGAAGGAATATATGGTCAGAATGGAAACCTCTCATAAGTCGGACATGGAGTTGCTCAAGCTGCACCATCAGAGTGAAATTACACGCCTATAGGACAACATGAACCAGAAGTTCAGTCTTCTTATGGCAGAAATGAAGTTGTTAGTAGCTGAGTCAAAGGCTACACGGTTAGAGTTCTGGACAGCCGACTCCAAAGCAGATATCAAGCATAATTCAACAAACAAATTGACGGATTTCATTCTGAGTGGATTATTTCTTGGCATGACCCTTTCGTTTGGTGATGATGCCAAAACATGAGAACATTCCTCAAGTAGAAGGAGCTGGTGAAGAAGAGGAGATCAACCCCCTTCATGATTCCCAAGAACATATTGATACATCTTTTCTGGGATAAGAGGATGAAGCCGAGTCCACACATAATGAAGATTCTATGCAGACGAGGATAAGGATGTTCTTAACCCATGGAGCAATGTTAGTGATAAGACACAAACATGAGATTCAACTTTGATGATGAGCCATTGCCTCGTGCCACATCACACTCCGATGATGTTGTTAAGACAGTTGAGGACCCATTACCTCAAAAAAAAAACCCACCGAGACCGACGCGAAGTTGGTAAGATAGATGAGGCTCGGCCGACTTAGCGGTCGATTCAATTGCTCGCTGAAACATAGTCATACTCACCGCGAGTTACCACAAATTGCCGCAAGAACGACTCAAATAGCTCCGTCGCAGGCTCCCACAGATGTATTATATGCCAATGACGTTGGCTCAGCCGAGGCACAGAGAGCTGATGAATTGCAACAAGAAAAGGGAAAAGCCCCCCAGCGTGGACCTCCAGGACCCCTTTTGTTCGAGATGATTTCTTTGAAGACATCTTTCCCTTCACTGCTGAATTGCCTGACATGGAAGTTGAATCTAAAAGAGAACAAGAAAAATACACCGTGCAGGAAGAGCCCATCATTGCAACTGATATGATTGTGCCTATGGGTTTTGATTTCGATGCAGTGTGGTCGGAAGAAGAGTCGGCTTCCATAGTTGAGTTCTGTAGTGCTTTCAAGAAGATATGTGATGAATTGAGAAGATGGAACGCCACCATGGATTGCTAGATCTTCATTTTGACAATCATGATGCAACTCCCAGTGTAGATATTAGAGGAGTTGTCTTACGCATCAGGGAATGGGCTGCACATCAAACTGCCATGCGCTAAGAGCAGATCTATTACTTCAAAGCTTTATTTGCAAAGTTGTTGGTTTGGAGTGCAGATAATTCAAAATTTCAGCAGAGTATGAAGGAATATATGGTCAGAATGGAAACCTCTCATAAGTCGGACATGGAGTTGCTCAAGCTGCACCATCAGAGTGAAATTACACGCCTATAGGACAACATAAACCAGAAGTTCAGTCTTCTTATGGCAGAAATGAAGTTGTTAGTAGCTGAGTCAAAGGCTACACGGTCAGAGTTCTGGACAGCCCACTCCAAAGCAGATATCAAGCATAATTCAACAAACAAATTGACTGGATTTCATTCTCGAGTGGATTATTTCTTGGCATGACCCTTTCGTTTGGTGATGATGCCAAAAAAGGGAAAGATGAATCCTTAAAGGAATTGAAAGGTGAAGAAGAAGGGAGTAATAAGGAGGCGAAGAAGGGTGAATCAGCAAAGGGGGAAGGAAGCTTGAAAAACCCCCCTTTGAAACTCATGTTTGCTGAAACTCCCCAGCAAGAAGATGTTACTACTTCAATTCTCAGCAAGCTACCGAAAGAGCTGTCTATGGAACAGAAAGCTGAGATGGCCATGAAAGAATCAAGAAAAGCCATTAAAGCCGAATTCGAGAAGGTAGCTGAGAAGCAATCTGCGCGCATCCAAGATATCAGAAAATAGTATGATGGTCCTTCAGCTGGAAAGGATTACCCCCGCAATAAAAAACCTAAGAGAATTTTCCATGCCTCGATCCGGATCTCGAGCCCGATCTCTAGAGGAGTTCCGGACTTGTAGAAGCGAAAGGTTATTTTTAAGATATGACTCTACCACAAGCATGGGATCCAGACCGGGAGAAGGGACTTGTTCTATGAAATTCGGCTGTTGAGCAGCCAAGTTCCACAGTCACTCGGCTGGAAAATCAAAAGCTCCAGTGCAATACACTCTCAGAGGAAATGAAAGGGTAAGACATGGTGGCAGTGGGAGAAGTAGTCAACCGCGGCCAAGACCAGAAGATATCAAAGTATGTGGATCCGCAGAAGAAGGGACTCATATACTGAGTTGGATATGATCATCATGCTAACATGGATGTTGCACGCAAGACTGCTGAAGCAAAGAAGAAGCAAGAGGCAGAGAATGAGAGGCTGAATCAAGAATAGGAGGAAAGGCAGGGAAGGGATGACCCTGCTGCAAAGCGAGCATATGAGAAGAAGAAGAAGGAAGAAGATGAAAGGAAGAAGATGAAAGGAAGAGGAGGAGAGCTGATGAAGAAGAGAGAAGAAGAAAGCAGCCAAGGCGTTGAAGACAGCTGCAAACCCTTCATGTATTTTAATTAGTTGTAAATACATAGCTGCAAGATTTCCTTGTAATATAGCTCTGAAGGTTTCCTTGTAAAATTTGTTCTCTCTGTAACTTAGCTTAGATACGCATTTTAAAATTGTCCTTGTATAAAGCTCTGATACCTATTGTAAACAGCTTTGTAAAGGACAAGAATGCTATGATCAATAAAATTGATTATTCAAAAGCATACATTATTTGTTACTGCACTACTTGTGTTTGCTGTTTACTTATTTTGTTTGTTTAAGTTTTGGCATCATCAAAAAGGGGAAATTGTTAGGAAATTTATTTGTTAGATTTTGATGATACCATGTAAACTTAGACTAGGAAGTTGGCACCCCATTTTCCTTGTAATTATGTATTGTAATAGATAGAACTGAAAGAGCTGAGTAAAGTCAGCTAAGTCAAGAATGCAAGAAGTCAGCTGCAAACTAGAGTGAAGACTCTGATGCGTGTCAGCTGAGAATGGCCATAAAGGAAGACAAGGACTCGACTCAAGGAGAGCTAGCTAAGGAACAACTGTGAGAAGTTTAAGGAAGTGTCAGTCAAGTCAATGAAAGGAGCCAAATCTATCAGTTGAAGTGATAGTTGAGTCAATCTTATGATTGGAGCAGACTCAAGTCACAAGGGGTAAAGGCAGCAGTCAAGTCAAGACAACTGACATTGATCTGTTGGAAGGAAGTCTAGATTATTACTCGATATAGTAATATGTCCAAGTTGCCAGGTCTAAAAGTGTTTGGCCCGAAACATGCAAAAGGAATAAGCCAATGGGAAACACTGAAGCTTATGTCAGACCCAGTAAAGCTGCAGAGCCATTTAATACGAGGAAGGATCAACATCACAAGTGCTGCAGACCAAGAAAACAAAAGCCAATGAACAAGAAGTGCCATTTGAATTTAGCCTATCTCTTCAACGGGCAAATTTTCAAATGAGCACTATAAAAGGCCGAGGAAGCATTTGAGAAAAGGTGACCTTGAGTACCTAAATCTAGTACGATCAAAGCAAGCAAATATAACCTGCAATATTCTCAAAGCTCATCATAGAATTCCTCAAGCCTGAAACTCGAAGAAACTTGTTCCAACACACGTTGTGAAGGAAACATAACTTCAACCAGTTGAAGAGAAAAGATTTGAAGAACAAAAAGAGGTCTACTCTCCAAGTTGAAGAAATTGTTGAAAGGTTCAAGGTCGAACCAGGAGATTCAAGTTTGTTGGAGGGTTTTGTGAACTAATCCAAGGACTCGAAAATGAACTGAAGTAGCAAGGCAACTGTCTTGTGAAGAGGCTAAGTCGCAGATGAAGCCAACTGTGTGATCAAGGTTGTCTCTAGACTGAGAACTTAAGGGGTGAACCCATATGGTTTGTTGGGATTTGCTTCATTAACCCACAATAATCAAAGTATCAAGTCTCAACAAAATAAAATCACAACTAAAGAATGAAGATATGTGAAATCAAATAATGAAGATTAGAAAAGAGGTGTACGACAGTCGTTGTCGGAGCGGCTGCCGGCAGCGATAATGATGGTGTCCAACACTTTTTTTTAATAAAAATCTTGAACATGAAGGGAATTTTCTGAAAATTGTAATTTTGCCTCCAAGTTTTGGGTTTTCAATAAATCTAACTACATACTCTTGATAAATTGCAAATTAACCCATACTAATAACAATAATCAACAAAGATACGCCAAACAATATCTTTAAAGCTTCATAACAGACCCGTAGTTTTGATATTTACAAAATTAGCCCCCCCAACTTAATAAAATTTAAACTAATATACCAACAATCAATAATCTAACAATCAAATATCACACCATCACCATAAGCACATTTTCACACCTTAAATTTCATAGTTAAAATAATTTAATGATTTAACAATATTTATAATAAACCCAAAAAAGGAGAGCTATATATATATATATATATATATATATATTTAAACCACTGTACCGGAGCGTTTTCCAGCGGGTGGCCGGTAGTAGTGGTGGCTGTGGCGTTCGGTAGGGGGGAGAAATAGTCACCGAAAAACTGAAAAAAAATAAGGCGGAGGGATGGCCGGCCGACGGTGGCAGTGGTGCGTGGTGGCCGACAGTGAGGGGAAGAAAGAGGGAGGAGGAAAAAGAGAAAGAAAAGAAGAAAGGGAGAAAAAGAAAAGAAGAAAGAAAGAAAAAAAAATAACATGGTTGTTTTTTGTTTGTTTGTTTTTATTTTTATTTTTTCCGGCCGGTGGTGGTGGGTGGTGGCAGCGGGGAAGGGGAGTAAGGAAGGAGAAAAGGAGAAAGAAGAGAAGAAAAGAAGAAGAAAGCAAGAAAAAAATGGAAAACATATATATATATATATATATATATATATATATTGCCCGCGGCCAGCGGTGGGTGGTAGGCGGCGGAGTTAGTGTTAGGGTTTGGTATTTAAAGGGAGTAAGGTGGGCTAGGCTTTTTAGTTGGACTAGGCTTGAGTGTGGGCCTTGTCTTAGGTGAAAACAAATGCTGAAAAATATAAAATTGGGTTTGGGCTTGCTAAAAAAAATTGCTGAAATTATATATAAGGTTGGGTAAAAATTTGGGCTTATTTGTTTAAAATGAAATCAATTAGGCTTATGAATATGAATATTATAATAAATTTTGAAATCCCAATTTCCACTATAAATTGTATTTATTAAAATTGTAGAAAAATGTGATACTAATGTTTAACAAAAATGTATATAAATAGACTAAATAGTTAGCTAAGTTATATTAATAAATTATTAAAGTTATAATTCAAACAAATAGAATTTAATATAATAATAAATTAATCCAAAATGAAATGAAACTCTTATTTTAATTAATAAATTAAATCGCAATTAATAAATTATAAAGTCAAATATATATAGAAAATTATCATAACTCAATAGATATAACTAAATTAATTGACATAAAATACTAGAATATAATAATAGAATTAACAGTTATAAAAGTTTAAGTTGATCAAGTGTAGGGTGTCACAGAGAGAGAGAGAGAGAGAGAGAGAGAGAGAGAGAGATTTGATTCAGAGATTGATTACGATTTTTGTAGGATTGATATATGCATGGAATGTGATTGATATTATTTGATTTATTTCCCTTTTTATCTACCCATATTTAATGGTGGATGTTACATTCATTGTGATTTTACAGTGTTACCCTTTTGTGATTAAAATAAATACTAATCTAATTTTATTCATTCTAATCTCAGCCATCAATTATTTAATGGGAGCGGTTGTGATTAGTCCTTTCGGTCTCACTTCTGTAAGGGGACCTGCCTCATGAGATCCTATCCCCAAGACTATATACATATTTGTCTTCTTACATAAAGTAGTAATCCAGTTAAGAATTATTTTTATAATTTTTTTAAAGATTCAATTGGGTAGAATCTATATAAATAATAAAATGTAATAACAAATTAAATAAAATAAATAATAGAATAATAAATCATAAATCCAAGACACAAAAAAATTAAAGAATTAAAGAATTTCATTTTGAAATAAACGAGTGATTTAATAATACAACCATATATTACGGAAAGAAATTTATTATAAATTTTGATAAACTTTTTAAATATAACATTGCTCGTTGATCCTGTATGTTCATTATTGTAGTTCTCAATGGGTGTGAGCAATCTCTAAAAGAGTGGAGTTGAATAGACTTTATCAAATTTTTGAATTTAAACACAACAGAGTTTTACAAGAAATAGCTAACTCTCTTGAGATACAGCTGGGTCAAAGTTCAGCAGGAGAGTTAACCATTCAACAGACTTTGAGAGAGTTGTTGATAAAGTAACTCAGCTGAATGAAGTTAGCTTTTAAAAATTCAGTTTTCTTGATTTTTACAGCGGGAGTATTTACACCCTTTTAAAGTTGGTTTATCAACACTTATATTTTAGGTTCGTTATAATTAGTTGGGATTGCAAATATAATGCAGGAAAGTAAATGTACATAATTTAAATACAGAAATTAAATGACACAATATTTTATAGTAGTTCGAGGATAGCATAATTCCTCTACTCCACTCTTCTCCTACTCCAAGAGGAATCCACTAAAGTAACGGTGATTTTGTTACAATAGGACAACATTTCGAATTAGCCTTGATTATATAGTTGGTTATGCTCATGTATAGGTCCCAAGGGGTGATAAGTAAAGTCTAGAGGGGGGAGGGGTTGAATAGACTTTACCAACTTTTCATTTTTAGTCCTTTCTCGCAATTTGAGTTGACTCAAGTCACGGCTATGTCCTTGGTGGACAACTAGGTTTTCTTACACTGCAGAGTTAGCCACTCAACAGACTCCACTGAGTTGTTGATATTATAACTCAACTGATTCAACTAACACTTTTTAAAATACAGTTGACTTAGTTTTTAACAGGGGAAGACTTTCACCTTTAGTTTTGAATACATTTTTGAACACTTATTTTAAGCTAGGTTATTATCAGTCGACTTAGCAAATTAACCATCAGCAATTATAAAGATAAGAAAGAATGTAAGTATGTTGAATGTAAAAAGACATAAGCAATTTATGGTGGTTCGAGGATGGGGTAATTCCTCTAATACACTCTTCTCCAATCCCTCTGGAGGAATCCACTAATGTAACTTGACTTGGTTACAGTCCGAGTCAGCTTTGATCACACAGCTAACTGCTCCTAGGACTCAGCTTCTTCACAAGATGGTTGCCCTGCTACTTCAGCTCCTTCAAACCTTTCGAATTGTTCACACAGCCCTCCAACAGGTTCAAAGCACTGGTTCGATCTGGAACCTTACTACACCTCCTTCAACCTTGGAGAGTATACCCCTTGTTCTTGAAACAAGTTTTTCCTCTTCAACAAATGAAGTTGTCTTTCCTTCACTGAATATGTTGGATTGATTTCCTTCGAGTTTAGGCTTGATGATAATATTTGAATGGTTGAGACATATTGCTTTGATTTGCATGTTATTTGCTTGATTACTTTCGTACGTATTGGTTAACCTTCTCTCTGTGTATTCCTCAGCCTTTGATATTGCAGGTTTGAAAAATATGTCTGTTGAAGAGATAGACGTATTTTTCAAACTACACTTCATAGGTTGTTGGCTTGTCTTGTCTTGCAGCGTTGATGTAGATTGTATCTTGAATTTAATGCTCCGCAATCTTTACTTAATCTTTTGCAGGTTTTCAGTGCACGCTCATTGGTTCTTTGCTTTTTGTACTCTTTCAAAGAAAAACAACTTTAATGTATGCAATCGACCCATGCACATTTCCAAAGAAACCTTGACTTTGCTTGACAACGGATCTCTTTCGCTTTCTTTGATCCTCGTCTCACGCATATCCCCTTTGACAATCAACTTCAATGATTTTGGAATGACTTTGCTGTCAGTCAGCTGACCAAAATAACTTTTTTGTCACTTGACTATAACTTCACTTCACTTCACTAAGCTTCCACACAGCTAGGTCTTTCTTCGATCTTCAGTCGGGTCCTGCAATCTTCAACTTGGCTGCTTCTTCTCAGCTTACATAGTCATATCTATTACAAGTTGAGTTACAGTTGAATTGGGGTGCCAACTTCCTAATCTAAGTTTTACATGGTATCATCAAAATCTATTACATAAATTTCCCAACAATTTCCCCTTTTTGATGATGCCAAAACTTAAACAAAATAGCAAAGTAAATAGTGCATAAATAAAGAATGATTGTATCGAATATGTCATTTTATTGAACATATCATTCTTGCAGTTTACAAAGCTTTTACAATATATAAACAACAACCACATACAAAGTACTTACAAGTGTATGTGTATTTACATTTAAATAAAAATACAACATGAAGGGGTTCAACAGTCTTCAACGCCTCTGATGCTTCCTTCTTCTCTCAGCTTCTTCCTTTACTCTTCTTATGTTATCTTCAGTTCTCTTTCGCTTCCTTTACTCTTCTTATCTTTTCTTCTTCTCGTAGGATCTCTTTGTAGGTGGGTCTTCCCTCTACTGCCTTTCTCTCCATTCATGATTGAGCCTTCTATTTCTTTCTTCTTGCCTTCTCCTTGTCTCCTCATTCCTTATGGCCACTTCTTTATTTTCCTGTTTGTCCAGCCCAACCCAGTATTCCAGCCCAGCCCAGTATATCAGACCTTTCTTCTGGGGATTGACATATCGAACATCTATAGGCCTTGGTGGTAGAGTTCATCTACCTCTTCCACTTCCACCAATCCTTCCCCTTCCTCATCCAGAGTCCACTCCTCCTCTGGGAGTGTACTGTACGGGTTGTGCCCTTGAAGTTTGCTGATTGCTACCAAGACTCAGCTACTTCTCGGCTGCTTGACAAAGCTCTAAACCCTTCTCCCTGTACAAATCCCACGCCTCTTGTAGAGTCATTCCTTCGAAAAATCCTTCAGATGCAAACGTTGGGAATTCCTTTATGGATCTTGGCTCCTGCATCAGAGGAAGCTATCTCCCGAGGGGGCTTCACTACTGGAGAGTCCTTAAGTAAACCAGTTGGGGGACAGTTGAATCTGTCTTTAAGACTTTCTATTCGGCCATGCTGCTTTTCATCCACCTTGGCCAAATCAACTTCAATAGCTTCTCGAGATTTCTTGATGGCTAATGCAACTTTCTCTTGATTTATAGGCCCCGCAAAGAATCGACTTAGGAGAGAGATGGTGACTGAGCCTAGTTGGGGGGTTTTTGCAAGCATAATCTTTAGTAGGGGTTTTTTCACATCACTTCCCTTATTGTCTTCCCCCTCACTACTATCTTCCCCCTTTTTGGCATCATCACCAGCAGGGAGAGTCGGCTGAGAGGGTCCCATGATGAGATCTAGTTTGGAATTAGTTAAGTCCATCTTCTCATTGGATGCGGAGTGTGATGCTCTAAATTCCGATCTCAGAGCCTTCATCGCAGCAGCCATTAACTTCATTTATGTGTTCATCGCCGTCTTGTATGACTGGTCCATCCTGAAGATATGATCCCTCTGTCTCTATTGAAATTTGGCATTCTCAGCACTCCAAATCACTAACTTGGGAAACACTGACTTGAAGTAGCAGACTTGCTCACGCCTAAGTGCTTTGGTCTGTGTTGTCCATTCCCTTATTATGAGCACAGTGCCTCGAATGTCTCCTGAGACCGTTGCATCGCGATTATCCAGCCGTTGATTCAATGTTGCAAATCCTTTCTCCATGTTCTCTATCTCAGCACAGATGGCCTTGAAGGCTTTACGGAAGTCGGCTAAATCAACAGACTGCTCTTTAGGCCAAACAGCATCAAAATAAAATCCAAACGGCACTACTGTTTGATCATCTGGAGTCTCGAATTCATCGACAGGAATATTGACAGTGTACTTAGCACTCTCAACAGCAGATTCAATCTCCAGTGGTACTTCCGCAACAAATGGAAAGTACTCGGCAAAAATTTCATCTGGGACCAAGGAAATTTCTCCCACTTCTCCTTCATGAGCTTTACCCTTTCCCTTGATGCTTGCTTTAGCTCTGTGTGCCTCAGCTATTTCAGCATCCTCGGCATCTGCAGCTGTGTTAGCCTGCGAGATGACTGATCCTCAGTTGTCTCAACAACTTCATTGGTATCATTTTATTCTTTCGCTTGAGTAGTCTTGTCCTTGGCTGCCTTAGTAGCTTCATGGGTTGGTGATGACACCATAGGGGTGTTTGATACATGTTTTTATCTTAATTTTGATGATTTTATTTTATCACCAAAACAATGTTTTTTAAGGTTGTCCAAATACTCCTAAATATTTTAAAATAGTTTTAATATTTTCCGGAGTATTTCCTCAAAGATTATTTTCGATAATATTGGACAACACTTTTAATAATTTTATGTCAATGAGTTTTTACTTCAAAACAAGGTTCCTAAATGTTGTCTAAATACTTCCGATTTGTTCAAAATGTTTTTACTAATTTTTCGGAGTATTTCTTGAGTTTTATTTTCGACAAAAATTGGACAATATTTCTGTCTCGTGGTCGACGGCCGCTCTATAGGGCAACCCGTACCTAAAGAGTACGTTTGAAATAGAAAAATGAACTGAAGTAGAATTGGGCGGTCGACCGACGCCCGAGGGGGTCGACTTAGGCAGTCTTTGTCGGCCGATCCGCCCCGCGGCGACGGTACTGCAAGTTTGCAATTGAAACAGAACTTTTTTTCTTTGGTTTTACACTTAGGGGGACCGGTTGAAGTCAGGGTCGACCGGTTGAGGTACACGTCGACCGGTCGCCCTGTGTAAAATTACTGTGATTCGTTTCAAACTTCTATTTATGTGCGACCGGTCGCCCTGTGCTTTGACAGCAAAATTATGACCGTTTGACAGCAGACACATTTCCTTAAATTGTGGGATTGATTTCTAACAGCTATATTCTTGATTTTAATTGTATTTTTCTGTAGATTTTCAATCCCCAAGAGGAGCCTATGCTTGATCAATCATCTCCTATAAATAGAGGAAGTTTTAGAGCAACCAATACAACAATTGAGATACAACACAACAAGATACACTTCAAGCAAATATTTGATCTTCATTGTTATTATTCTTGTTGTATAATTTGCCTAGCTATTCACTTTCACATTCTTGAGGTCTAGGCTATTCTTGATTACACTTTGCACTTAAATTGTAATATTCATTATTGAGTTGTAATCTTGATTTTTGGTTATCATTCAAACACAAGATATCCTTGTGAGTGTTCTTGTGGTAAGAGCACACTTGGATGATCTAGGTGATAGGTGCAAGAAGATTGTGGTGATCTTCTTATTGAGGTGTTGAAGAATTTGGTATTCTTCAAGGTTGAAGATTGTGGTAATCTTCTCAAAGTGCCGTTGAAGGAAGATTGTGGTAATCTTCAAAGGGAGATTGTGGTAATCTCCAAAGGTGGTGTTGAAGAAGAGTGTGGTGCTCTTCAAGGTGTTGTAAGTTGAATTTGTATTAATTTTGGTAATAAATAAAATTCTTTTTTTTTTTTGAAATCCATCCCGGATATACTGGGGTGGTAGAGGATTAGGCCCTAGGTGGGTTGAACCTCTTTAATTCAACGTGTGTTGTTTACATTCCGCACCTTATTATTTGTCCTTGAGCATTCGGTTAGAAAAAGAGGGATAAATCGAAAAGATGGAGATAATCTATTCACCCCCCTCTAGATTATCGTAGCCGCTTGGACTTACAAGTGGTATCAAAGCCAAACTCTTTGGCAAGCTCATTTCACATCGCGAATGAAGAAAAACGATCGTCGGCTACGAACGAAGCTCAACTTTCCGGCACCTCCACCACCAAGACACCCCGGTTTGATTCCAAAAATTTTATATTTTGGCAAGAAAGAATGGAAAGCTATTTACAAGGTTTCGGGTTTGACATTTGGAACACCGTTATCAATGGAGAATCCATTCCAACGAAGAATACACCACACACCTTTAAAGGCTTCAAAGAGCTCAATAATGAAGAGAAGAGAATCATCTCTTTAAACGGTAAGGCTCTAAATATCTTGTATTGTTCACTTACTAATTTGGTACACGAACATATTGTAGGAATTCGATCGGCACATGAAGTATGGCAAAAATTAGAAGCCATCTATGGAGTATTTGCAAATGAAAGGAGTAAAACAAAAGCATCTACTTCTCAAAGGGATACAAGCTCAAATCTAAGGAACAAGCCTCTTACAACTTCTAACTATGAAGAAGTTGAATATTATTTTATGGGCATCGAAGAAGAAAATGAGGTATGTCTTAAACCCTCTACTTCCTATGATATTGTTATTCAAAACAATTATAGTGATTTGCAAAATGATTATGATGAACTTCAAAATGAATTCCAAAGCTTACTTGTTAAATACAAAAATTTGAAAAAGGAATTCAATGTTTTGAAAAATGATAAGGATAGTTTATTTACTTCCTATGAATCACTATCATGTGCTCACACCACCACACTTGATAAGGTGAGAAACCTTGAAAAAGAAAATAGTACTCTTGTTGAGAATATTGATTGCATGAAAAAGGATTTATTAAAATCAAACTTGAGTACTAATAAAATGTCCAATATTGTTGATGTCCATAATTATGATAAAGGACTTGATCATAAGCCTAATGTTGTTAATCATATGAAAAAGGATCAAGTCACTATGCACGTTGGTCATTATGCTCCTAGAATTATTACATGCTTTTATTGCGGTAAAAAGGGTCATACGGTAAATACTTGTCGGGCTAGAAATAGCTCTAATTATTGTTGGAGACCTAAAAGTCTCAAGACTAATCCTAAAGGACCCAAACACATAAGGGTACCACAAAATAATGTGTTATTAGGTACCCGGCGAAATAATGATCGAAGAAAATTCATACCGCCAAGAAGACATCAAATGACCGTTTCATTTGATCAAAGAAGAAGAGACCATCAACAATGGGAAGGTAACAAACCTTGGAAATGGAATAATCAAAGAAGTCATCATCAACAAAGTGACTTCTCAAAGGGAAGATATCATCAACAATGGGAACGGCACAACCCATGGACACGGCGTAATTGGTAAACCGTATCTCCCCATTTATATATGCATTTTATTTTAATCTTATGCATATTTTTATTCGCGTCTTTATTGCATAAATGAGTTTTCAAGTATTTTTTTTTAACTTAGGTCGTTAATATATTTGTGAGTTTCATAATTTTTTAAAAGAAGACCTTACATTTTTTTTATAAAACTTGTGTGCATTTAATTAGACTTATGTGGCTTATTATCTCTTATGAATCTTATAGCATAAGCTCTTTTTGATATCTCCTATTACTTGCCTACATTTGTGCTTTTTTCTTAGAACTCGATATTATGCTTATATCTTTCAAGATATTTCACTCTAACCCCTTAAGTGCCCCTAAATAATTTTGCAAATTTGTCTTAAAAGGGCACTACTCGCTAAGTCTCGATTTTCTCAAATTTATGTTTTCCCGAAACCCATATTTGTTGGACTTTGTCCAAAATTATCTTTTTGCAAAGTTTTAAAACTTTTAGGGTGTAAAATCGAATTTTAGAAAATTCTGGGAAAGAAAAATTGCACTGGGACGGTCAAAGCAGGGGCGACCGGTCGCCCTACACATCGACCGGTCGCACCCTACCTCGACCGGTCTCCCAGTACAAAATCACTAGTTAAAAACGTTATGTTCTTCATTTTGAAACAGACGAAGCAAAATCCCTAAAACCCTATAACAGCGTTCTTCATCCCTTTTCTCCTATAATCTTCAATTCTTCATCATTTTTCACGATTCTTATTGCTAATCTTCTTATTTTCACAAGAATCTTACATATATGGCTCCCCCAAAGAATTATACCGGTCGAAATCCCATCTCCAAGCGTAGAAGAGGCGGAGAGGGTTCGTTGAGAAATCGGCAAGAAGAAGCCGAACAAAGGGATATCCGAGCTGCCCAGAGAAACGTGGCTCAAGAAGGTGATGATGTTCAAAATCCCATTCTCTCTCGGGCCCAAATTACCGAGCTCCGCGGAACAATTTCGCTCCAAAATTGCCGTTGGGCGAAAGGTAAAAAATCTTTTGTTACTCAAGCTCCTAATTCCCGCAATGCTCTTAATTTCATCAATAAGTATGCGGAATGGTACTATGAGGATTCGGGGATGGGAGGAAAATCTATTGCTCGGACTAAAACGTGTCGTTTTAGTTCATTTACAAATGAATATCCTACTATTAGAGGATTTTTTGAGGAGCAAGGTTGGATGTATCTATGGGAGCATGCTTATGTTTTGTATGATGATGATATTATCCAACATTTTTATGCTAATATGTGGGTGCAATATGATAATGAAAGGAAGTCGATTGCCGTTAATTAGATTCGCTTGTAAAGGGTCGTCATTTTAGATGGACTCCCAATGATATTTGCCGGCTTTTACATGTTAGAGAAGGTGGTTGGGATTATTTCTCTTGTGGGACTTGGAATGATGAAATGTTGGGGGTGTCGATGAAAGAAGTTAAGACGTATTTGGGAATATGGCCAAAGTATTCTTTGTTGGCAATGACACTTGAGCATCGTATTTTGTCGGTCATTGTCGCATATTGCATTTGTGGTAAGTCGGGAAAGATGCCTAGCAACATGGATTACTTTTTGACTTATAAGATTGCTAGGAGGGAACCACTTAACTTTGGTGCCATACTTATTCAATGTCTAATTGAGTCCATCACTCAAGGTAATAAAAAGTTGGTTATGGGAAATTGGATTTGTAAACTTCTTATTCAATCGGGACTACCTTCGTCGGAATGTAACTCGAAGGTATTTCAAAATGACTTTGACATTGATAACATCTCCCAAATGGTCACGATGCGCAAGAATATGGACATCCGACCAACAAAAATGGCTAGAGGAAGAGGTCAAGATTCCCCGATCCTAATGACTTCTTTGATGACGCCGAGGCCGCGCAAGATTGGCGGAGGAAGGTGAACCGAGCAATCCGGAGGGTAATACGGTGCTCAACCGCCTAGGTATACCCAAGCCGAATTTGATGAGATGAGGACTTTTCATGAAACGAGATATGAGGCTTTGGAGAAAAAGACCTCCAAAATGCAAAAGTCTATCGACAAGTTGAAAAAATTCATCAAGGACTTTATTCCCGGATCTTGCTTCTCCTCGGATGAGGAATGATGTCCCCACCTCCTTTACTTTCTAGCATTTTCATTCATGTTGCTTTATATTCTTATGAACCTTTGTAAAAACTCTAATGAAATTTGCTCGTTTTCTTTTGAAAGGGTGAAAATTACGAGTTAATAATGACTTGTGGGTGGTCATGGTATTGATGGAGTATTCAATGGTAAATACTCTAATTTAGCTATGGTTAATGTTGGTGTGAAGTACTTGATGGTAAAAGTGCTTCTTTCTAGTTTTTGCTTAAATGCATTTGAGATGCTTTAATTATTTTGCTTAGATGGTTATTTTGGGACATTTGTAATGTCAAATGTGCATTGTTTGATGCTTGATATGCATATCTTAATGGCTCTTTATTTTTTTTTGATGGCATTTGTAAATGCCTTGATCTCTCTTTGGTTAAATTATCTCAATTGGGTTGAACCCTTGAGAATATTTTTGTTGAGCCTCTTATTTGATGGACAAATATTGCATATTTTGCATATGATTCTATTGAGCTTTGAAATGAAGATGATTGATGATGATATGGAAATTTTCTGGTTTAAACCATTTACAAAGGTTATATACAACCTCTTTTATTTTTCACGCACACATAGTATTCGATGAAATGTTTCAATGAAAAATTCAACTTCTACATGATTCTCTAGCTTCCAAATGTCTTAAAAATCATGTTTTTAGCAATCAAATGAGCTTATAAATTCTTATGATACATTTCTCCAATTTTTTGGATTCTTTTAGCTTAAGTTGCTAAACGATTGATAAACCGTCCCTTTGATGCACTTTGATGTCATTATATAATGCTTCTATCATCCTAACACTCTTTTTGATGATTCCAAAGGGGGAGAAACAGGAAATTGGCTCATTAGCTCAAAGAAGCCAATAAAAGCTTGTTATAAAAGCTATAAGCTATGGCTCATAAAAGCCATAAGTTGTGATTCATTTTTAGTCCAATTAGTGCTTGATGGACTTATACAAATGTTTAATGATGCTTTGTGACAGGGGGAGCTTATAAGCTCTTGAACAAATTGTAAAAGCTAAAGCTTTTAGCTTATGGATAATTGCTTTTACATTATTCTTGATATGCTTGTTGATAGGGGGAGCTTGTGCTTATTAGTGAATATATTTACTCCCTACTTGGTTGCTTTTATATTTTGGAAATTTTGGTTGCTTCCAAAACGGTCAAATGTTTTTACCGGAAAATCATTTCTAAAATTGTTCTCCTATCTTTGTGTGTAAAATTGTTTTGGTTTGTAATCATCAAAAAGGGGGAGATTGTTTGATACATGTTTTTATCTTAATTTTGATGATTTTATTTTATCACCAAAACAATGTTTTTTAAGGTTGTCCAAATACTCCTAAATATTTTAAAATGGTTTTAATATTTTCCGGAGTATTTCCTCAAAGATTATTTTCGATAATATTGGACAACACTTTTAATAATTTTATGTCAATGAGTTTTTACTTCAAAACAAGGTTCCTAAATGTTGTCTAAATACTTCCGATTTGTTCAAAATGTTTTTACTAATTTTTCGGAGTATTTCTTGAGTTTTATTTTCGACAAAAATTGGACAATATTTCTGTCTCGTGGTCGACCGGTCGCCCTATAGGGCAACCCGTACCTAAAGAGTACGTTTGAAATAGAAAAATGAACCTGAAGTAGAATTGGGCAGGTCGACCGATCGCCCAGGGGTCGGTCGATCGGTGTCGGCCGTCGCCCCGCCCGCGGCCGGTGACTGCAAGTTTGCAATTGAAAGCAGAACTTTTTTCTTTGGTTTTACACTTAGGGGGACCGGTTGAAGTCGAATCGACGGTTGACGCCGACGGTCGCCTGTAAAATTAAAATCGTGATTCGTTTCAAACTTCTATTTATGTGCGACGGTCGCCTGTGCTTTGACAAAGAAAAATTATGACCGTTTGACAATGATTACATTTCCTTAAATTGTGGGATTGATTTCTAACAGCTATATTCTTGATTTTAATTGTATTTTTCTCAGTAGATTTTCAATCCCCAAGAGGAGCCTATGCTTGATCAATCATCTCCTATAAATAGAGGAAGTTTTAGAGCAACCAATACAACAATTGAGATACAACACAACAAGATACACTTCAAGCAAATATTTGATCTTCATTGTTATTATTCTTGTTGTATAATTTGCCTAGCTATTCACTTTCACATTCTTGAGGTCTAGGCTATTCTTGATTACACTTTGCACTTAAATTGTAATATTCATTATTGAGTTGTAATCTTGATTTTTGGTTATCATTCAAACACAAGATATCCTTGTGAGTGTTCTTGTGGTAAGAGCACACTTGGATGATCTAGGTGATAGGTGCAAGAAGATTGTGGTGATCTTCTTATTGAGGTGTTGAAGAATTTGGTATTCTTCAAGGTTGAAGATTGTGGTAATCTTCTCAAAGTGCCGTTGAAGGAAGATTGTGGTAATCTTCAAAGGGAGATTGTGGTAATCTCCAAAGGTGGTGTTGAAGAAGAGTGTGGTGCTCTTCAAGGTGTTGTAAGTTGAATTTGTATTAATTTTGGTAATAAATAAAATTCTTTTTTTTTTTTGAAATCCATCCCGGATATACTGGGGTGGTAGAGGATTAGGCCCTAGGTGGGTTGAACCTCTTTAATTCAACGTGTGTTGTTTACATTCCGCACCTTATTATTTGTCCTTGAGCATTCGGTTAGAAAAAGAGGGTTAAATCGAAAAGATGGAGATAATCTATTCACCCCCCTCTAGATTATCGTAGCCGCTTGGACTTACAAGGGGTGGGCCATCAACTAGTGTAAATTTGGAAATAGCAGCTTTCTCGCTTGCCTTCCTTATTTTAGTCACAGTCTCCTCAACCTCTGGTCCTCTTCTGGTTTTTCTAGTTGAACGAACTCAACTTCATCATCTGTGTCCGAAAATTCCACAGAGACTTGTTCTTGAGAGTAATGCAAAGCACTTATTTCTTTATTTTTGACCGACTCTTCTTGAGGAGCTGGCATTTCTTCTTTAGCTTTCTTACCCAAGGAAGTCTCAACCTCCTATGGGCCTTATTTACCCTCATCCGTCTCAACCGTTGTTGGGCCTTCGACATTCCCTTGTGCAGTCTTAACCGCAGCAGGGTCTTGGACAATCCCTTCAGCAGACTGAGCTGCTTTAAGGTGTTAGGAAATTTATTTGTTAGATTTTTATGATACCATGTAAAACTTAGACTAGGAAGTTGGCACCCCAATTTCCTTGTAATTCTGTATTGTAATAGATAGGACTGAAAGAGCTGATTGAAGTCAGCTAAGTCAGGAATGCAAGAAGTCAACTGCAGGCTAGAGTGAAGATTCTGCTGTGTGTCAGTTGAGAATGGCCATGAAGGAAGACAAGGACTCGACTGAAGGATAGCCAGCCGAGGAACAACTGTTTGAAGGTTGGAAGTGTCAATCAAGTCAATGAAAGGAGCCAAGTCTATCAGTTGAAGTGATAGTTGAGTCAATCTTATGATTGGAGCAGACTCAAGTCACAAGGGGTAAAGGCAACAGTCAAGTCAAGACAACTGGCATTGATCCGTTGGAAGGAAGTCAAGAATATTACTCGATATAGTAATATGTCCAAGCTTCCAGGTCTTAAAGTGTTTTGCCCAGAAACAAGCAAAAGGAATAAGCCAATGGGAAACACTGAACCTTGTGTCAGACCCAATAAAGCTACAGAGCCATTTAATATGAGGAAGGGTCAACAGCACAAGTGCTGCAGACCAAGAAAAGACAAGCCAACAAACAAGAAGTGTTATTTGAAATTAACCTATCTCTTCAACGGGTAATTTTTCAAATGAGCACTATAATAGGCTGAGGAAGCATTTAAGAAAAGGTGACCTTGATTACCTAAATCTAGTACGATCAAAGCAAGCAATATTCAAGCAAATATAACCTGAAATATTCTCAAAGCTTATCATAGAATTCCTCAAGCCTGAAACTCAAAGAAACTCGATCTAACACACGTTGTGAAGGAAAGATAACTTCAACCAGTTGAAGAGGAAACATTTGAATAACAAAAAGGGGTCTACTCTCCAAGTTGAAGGAATTGTAGAAAGGTTCAAGGTCAAACCAAGAGATTCAAGTTTGTTGGAGGGTTGTGTGAACATATCCAAGAACTTGAAAGTGCTAGCGAAGTAGCAAAGCGGTGTCTTGTGAAGAAGGCGAGTCGCGAGAGAAAGCCACTGTGTGATCAAGGTTGTCTCTAGACTGAGAACTGCTTTGTAACTTGATCTGTTACTTACTAGATTCCTCCAGGAGTTGGAGAAGAGTGGATTAGAAGAATTACCCCATCCTCGACGCAAAGTTATTATCATGGAAGCAAATCTAACTCATATTCCAATGTTCACTGTGGAAGAGTTTGGTGACTGGAAAATTTGCATGTAGGCTCATCTATCAGCTTTACACAATGAAATGTGGATTGTGATAGAGGATGGGCCATTGCAAATACTCAAAGTCAATACGGCTGTAAGAAGAGCAACTGCAGCTGAAGGAGAGGAAGTTGCTGTTGAAGCTAGACCAGCCATGGTTGAAAAACCATGCACTGAATGGACAAATGAAGATCGAAAGAGATATAACTTGGACAATGTGGCCATGGATATACTCTACAAGACGTTGGACAAGGCAATGTTCAACAAAGTCAAGTCGTGCAAATCAGCCAAAGAAATTTGGGATAAGCTAACCCTGATTTGTGAAGGAACATAACATATTAAGGAGAATAAATTAACTGTTGTTGTTCAAAAATTTGAAAAATTTAAAATGCTTGCAGGTGAGAGTCTGGATTAGCTGGATGCCAGATTCACAGATATAACAAAGAGCTTTCAGCTCTTGGAAAAGAGTACACTCAGAAGAAGATGTGCATGAAGATATTAAGAGCCCTCCCAGCTGAATGGGAAATGAAGGTCATGGCCCTGAGACATTCAATGGACCTCTTAAGAACATCTAATCATGAGCTATTCTCAGATCTCAAAGCTTATGAGTTTGAGCTGAGAAGGAAAGAGGAAGAGGAAACAGATGTCCCAAGATAGCTGCACTATTGGCCAGTGATGGGAAGAAAGCTAAGCCAAAGGAGACCATTGACCTGGAGCAAATTGCCCTCATGGTAAAGACATTCAACAAGTTATTTAACAAGAACTATAAAAGAAACAAGGGTGAGACCTCCAGAAAAAATTCAGCACCTTCCAAAGCAATGGAGGACAGGCCACCCAAGAGAGCTGAACATCAGAGAGCTGACTATCAGAGAGCTGATAATCAGAGAACCGACAGAGCTGATCAAAGAGCTGAAAACCTATGTTGGAATTGCAGACAACCAGGACATTTTGATGTTGACTGTTCCTATCCACTAGTCAACAAATACAGAAATGAGTAAGAAAGAATAGTCTTTAGAGAGAGAAGACAATAAAAGAAGAAAGCCATGTTGGCTGCTGAAACTACTGAGCCAGCCAAGTGCAAAGAAGCAGCGGACTCAGATAGTAGTGAAGCTGACTACTCAAGTGATACGGATGAAGAGGCTTTTGATTTGCCTCAATGCTAAAGAACAAGATCAAGAAGATGAGGTACACTCTAACTCATCTCATTCTGATTCAAGTGATAGTGACTGTGATACACACACTTCATCACCCACAGATCTTTATGATTCATTAGGCAAAATGATGAAAGATTTTGAGCACATTAAAACCTATCACACACTTTTGAATGAGGAGAAAATCCAGCTTAAAAGCCAAAACTCACAGTTGACAAAAGAGCTGAGTACTCTAAGTCACATAGCTGATGAGAACATTAAGATGAAGGCTGAAAATGCCAAAATCTTAGCAGAGTTAGCTGCTACTAAGAAAAGAGAAAAAGATCTAAAAAATGTGATTGCCTCATTTACAAAAGCATCCAAATCATTGGGTGAACTTATTATGAGTCAAAAAGAATGTGGAGTCAAGACAGGCATAGGATTCAATTCCTTTGTGCATAGTCAAACTCCAAGAGTGATTTTGGAAAAAGGCATCTTCAATCCGAAAACCCAAAACACCAAATGATGCACCCACATTCAAAAAACACAATCACAATCATATTACAAAAGAAAAGAAAAGAAGCCGAAGAGAGTATCAAAAGGACAATCTCAATTAATTCAGACTCCATTATCGGACTCTAACAGAAAATACTCTGTAAGAGCCAAACAGAGCTACCAAAAGCCCGATAAATTTCATCAAAGAAATACATATGATGGGAATGGTAGAAACTATCCAAACCAAGTTGATTCGAATAATGTGAAATATCAGCAAAAACCTATGGGATACAAGCCAAAATGGCAAAGACCTCAACCTCAACAAAGGTCATCCCCAAGGCAACGAGCTATTATCAGCACACTTATGCTCCCAAGCACTACATTCAGAAATTTAACAACTGTCCTAAGAAAGCAATTGCTAAAACAAACACACAGGCATACAGACAAAAGAGATAGTTGTATGATCCCAAAGCCCCAAAGAAATTTGCTAATGTACATTATTATTATGGTACTGATAGATGGCAACCTTTTAGAGTCGGATCATCTGGCTATAGGTTGGTTGGAGCATCTTATAGCACTAACCCCCCAAGACCCAGTCAAGTATGGGTACTAAAAACTAATTTCCTTCATTGCAGGTTCAAGGAACAGCTGAGTGCCAAGGAACCTGGTACATGGATAGCGGTTGTTCCAGACATATGATAGGGAATAAAAGAAATATGTTAAGATTCAAGGAGATCAAAGGTGCTAAAGTCATATTTGGAGGAAATGAGCTCTAGGGGAGATCAAAGGCACAAGATCCATCAAGAAGAATGGACTGGAGATCTCAGATGTTGCTTATGTCGAAGGTCTCAATTTCAACCTATTAAACATCAACCAACTCTGTGACAAAGGCTACAATATATGATTCAACATGGGGATATGCCAGATCAAAGATGCTGAATCTAATGAAATTGTGCTGCAAGGAACATGGCAAAAGAATATGTATGTGGTAGATTGGTCTACTGCTACACCAAGCACATGTCTGCTAGCAAGAAGTACAGCCGAATCCAGTTGGTTGTGGAATAAGAAGCTGAGTCACCTGAATTTCAAGACAATCAACAAGCTTGCAAGGAGTCATTTTATGGAGGGATTGCCAAACTCAGTGTACAAGAAAGAAAGCATATGTGATGCATGCCAGATGGGAGAGCAAATTAAATCATCCTTCAAGGATAAGCCAAGTCCTTTGATAGATCGCATAAATGACATAGAAATTATCATATTTTTCCCATACTTTTGATGTTTGATTGAGCTTAACTTGTGGGTTTTGATTGATTCTTATATTTTGTAGGAAAGTGGAGGAAAGTGACTAAAACGGACCCAATTCATTGATGTTGAAGTGGCGAATCGGATTTCTTGAAGTTAAGAGAACAGATTACCTTTTAGCTTAAGGCGTGGGCACGCCTTATTCAAACAGCGCATCTGTGAGAGCTTTCAGTATAAGGCGTGGGCATGCTAGGACACCTGCGGGATTTTACTAAAGTGGCGCCCCCTTACCTTAGAAATCAGATTTTTAATATTTTGGTTTAGTCTCAAGAGTTCTAAGTATGGTAGGATTGTTATTGGAGTGTATTTTTGGAGAGAGAATGTTCTCTTCCAATTAAAAACACGTTTCCTTCTAGGATTAGGATTCATCTTTTGACTTTTGACTTGAACCCTAGCTCTCTCTTTCACTCTCTTCTCACGTTAGTTTTTCCCAGTTCTCGCTTTCATTTTGATTTTCCGGCGACTATGTCTATGGATTGCTAAACAACTTTTCCGGCTAAAGGATAATTGAAGATTTGGTTCTACGCGATTTGTGATATCTAATTAATTTTACTTCTTCTTCTTTTCGCTATTATTTATATATCTTCTGTTCTTATTGATTATTGTTGTTTGATTAATTGCAACAAAAAGGGTCCTTTGTTCAATTATGGAAATAGCATATCGCCAATTAGAACGTTAAATCCGTAATTGTTTATCTGTTCTAATTGTTGTGGCAAATTACATATTTGATTACATGGGTGGTTTTAAATATATGTTTTGGAGATATATAATCTAGTTTAAATGAACCTACATGTGTGTTTGTTGGCTAGAATTGGTGGTCTCTCTAGATTTTAATGTTGTTGATAAATTAAATTCTAAGATCGTATCTAGAATTATTTATTGGCTAGGGAAATAATTAGAGATCGTATCCTAATTATCGAACGAGTAAGGAGAGATAGTTTGTTAGGTCGTACCGATAACCATAACCAATTTGATAGAGAATTGAAAGATTTACTTTTGCATCAGTGATCAATTCCATGAACCATTTCTGAGATTATTCCTTTGGTTGGATATTTCATAAACTGATTTATTCTTCATTTATATTATTTCTTCTTTTCATCTTAGTTAATTCAAAAATCTCAAAACCCTCTTTTTGTTTTCATTGTTTTGTGAATTGCATCAAACTTAGTCTAGCCAATCTCTGTGGATTCGACCTTGCTCATCGCTGCTACAAATTAATTATTTGAAGAGCAAGTATTTATTATTGTTGGTTTCGACACCCACCAATTTTTGGCGCCGTTTCCGGGGATTAGTTTTTCTTAATAGACTTGTTTGATGCCTCGTTCTTCTCGTGCAGGAGAATTATTGCAGTATAATCCAGAGATCGAGAAGACGGCAAAACGACTGAGGAAAGAAACTAAACTCAAAAACACACAAGAAGCCTCGTCGTCATCCCCCGGATTGGATTTGGTCCTTGATTCGATTGATTCATCTAGTGATTCTGAAGTCGAGCAAGATATGGCAAACCAGGAACAAACATTGAGGCAATTAGCGGCCCCAGACATAGACCAGCAGCCATTATGCATTGCATATCCGACCATTGAAGCAAATTTTGAGTTGAAGTCGGGTTTGATCCATCTTCTTCCAAAATTTCGTGGACACGAAAATGAAGATCCCAATAAACACTTGAAAGAATTTCATGTGGTGTGTTCTAGCTTGAAGTCGCAAGGAGTCACGGAGGAACAAATTAAACTACGAGCTTTTCCTTTCTCATTGACTGAAAGAGCAAAGGATTGGCTTTTCTATCTACCTCATGGGTCTGTCACCACATGGACGGAGATGTTGAGATTGTTTCTTGACAAATTCTTCCCTGCTTCAAGAGCTGCAAGTATCAGGCGTGAGATATGTGGGATCAAACAGAGAGATACTGAAAACCTCCACTAGTATTGGGAAAGATTCAAGCAACTGTGTGCAAGTTGTCCTCAGCATGGAATTTCAGAACAACTTCTCATCCAGTATTTCTACGAGGGAATGTTATCTATGGAAAGAAGAATGATGGATGCAACAAGTGGAGGTGCTATAGTGAATAAAACCCCTCGTCAAGCGAGAGATTTGATCTCCACCATGGCAGCCAACTCACAGCAATTTGGGTTCCGACAAGATACATATCAAAGAAAAGTGAATGAGGTGAATGTATCTTCGTTAGAAAACCAAATAGCTAATCTGACTACTCTCGTTCAACAAATGGCTGTCGGAAACACTCAAGAGGTCAAGACTTGTGGGATTTGTGCTGATATTGGACATCTAACAGATTTGTGTCCTACACTTCAAGATGAACCTCAAGAGCAAGCTAACGCAGTTGGGGGATTCCCAGGCCCACCTCAACGGAAATATGATCCTTACTCGAATACTTATAATCCAGGATGGAGAGATCACCCTAACTTTAGCTATGTACCAAGACCTCAATTCCCAAACTACCAACCAAGACGGCTGCTCCATCACAACAACAACCCTCTTCGTGCTCAAGTTCGTCTCTTGAAGAAATTGTTAAGTCGCTTGCCATCAATACACAACAATTTCAACAAGAGACAAAGGATTTAACATCAAGGAACTAAAAGATCAAATGAGTCAATTGGCTTCATCGGTGAGTCGACTTGAATCTCGGGGTAAATTGCCATCTCGGGCAGTGGTTAACCCAAAACAAAATGCTAGTGCAATTACCTTAAGAAGTGGAACCGAGTTGAAGGATCCTCCCAAGCCAACTCAGAAATGCACTCTAGAAGAAGAAACTGAAAGAGAAGTTGCGGTTCCTCCATCTCAACCTCGAGCGGCAAAAAGAATCTACTTTGGGAGCAATCGAAAGTTTTAGCACCACTCCTCCTTTCCCTTCTAGATTATCTAAATCTAAGAAGGAAGATGAAGAAAAGGAGATTTTTGACACCTTTCGCAAGGTCGAGGTAAATATCCCTTTACTTGATGCAATTAAACAGGTACCTCGATATGCCAAGTTCCTCAAAGAGTTGTGCATCAACAAGAAAAAGTTAAAAGGTAATGAATTTGTCGATATGGGTGAGAATGTTTCAAATTGTACTTGAAAAAATTACCTCTTAAGTGCAAGGATCCAGGTATGTTCACTATCCCTTGCAAAGTTGGTAATGTTAGAGTTGAGAGAGCAATGTTAGATTTAGGAGCCTCCATAAATGTCATGCCACTATCAATTTATGCATCCTTGAATCTTGGGGCATTGAAAGAAACTGGTGTGATTATTCAACTGGCTGATAGATCTAATGTTTATCCAGAAGGTGTTTTGGAAGATGTTTTAGTGCAAGTTAACAAATTGATTTTTCCTGCTGACTTTTATGTGCTTGATATGGAATAATATAATTCATCTCGCTCATTAATTTTATTGGGTAGACCTTTTTTGAAGACATCTAGGACAAAAATCGATGTGCATGATGGTACACTTACAATGGAATTTGATGGTGAAGTAATTAAATTTAATATTTATGATGCCATGAGATATCCAGTGATGTATCTTCTTTTTTGTTATGGATGTTATTGAACCTTTAGCCCGAAAATGTTTGATTTGAGTGATGGTGATAAGTTGAAAATTGCACTTAGTAGGAATTTCACTTCCGATAATTCTCAAGGATTAATGAAGAAGTTTGAGTTCGATTTTGACCTATTAGAGACAATTCATGCACTCGATTCACTTCAATCTTTGAAGCATGTTGTTTCTTATGTTGAGTTGCCTCTTTCTCGTACTAAACTTCTTCCTTCGAGTGTGCAGGCACCACAATTAGAGTTGAAACTCCTTCCGGGTCATCTAAAGTACGTCTTCTTGGGAGAAAAAGAGACCCTTCCTATCATTATCTCCAACAAACTCTCCGATTTGGAAGAAGAAAAGTTGATTCGAGTCCTTAGAGAGTTTAAGGAGGCCATTGGTTGGACTATTACAGATATCAAGGGATTAAGCCCCTCCACGTGCACACATAGGATACTAATGGAGGATGGGAGTAGGCCTTCCAGACAAGCTCAACGTCGACTAAATCCACCCATGATGGAAGTTGTGAAGAAAGAAATCTTGAAACTTCTTGATGCAGGTATGATCTATCCAATTTCAGACAGTAATTGGGTAAGCCCAGTTCAAGTGGTTCCCAAGAAAATGGGTATAACAGTGGTGGAGAACCTTGATGGTGAGTTGGTAGCCACTCGCGTGCAAAATGGTTGGCGGGTATGCATAGATTACAGGAAGTTGAATGCATTAACTAGGAAAGATCATTTTCCACTTCCCTTTGTCGATCAAATGCTTGAACGATTAGCAGGTCGTACTCATTATTGTTGTCTAGATGGTTATTCAGGTTTCCACCAAATTCCTGTTGCAAGAAGACGACTTTCACATGTCCCTTCAGCACCTTTGCATATCGACACATGCCGTTTGGACTTTGCAATGCTCCCGCGACATTCCAGAGATGTATGGTTAGTATATTTTCTGATTATATAGAGAACATCATAGAAGTGTTTATGGATGATTTTACAGTGTATGGTGATTCTTTTGATACATGTCTTACTAATCTTACAAAAGTCCTTGAATGGTGCATAGAAAAGAACCTTGTTTTGAACTATGAGAAGTGTCATTTTATGGTTGATCAAGGTATTATTCTAGGGCATGTTGTATCATCTGTAGGAATTGAAGTTGATAAAGCTAAGATAGATGTCATAAAATCTTTGCCTTACCCCGCAAGTGTGCGGGAGATTCATTCTTTTCTTGGACATGCAGGATTCTATCGACGCTTTATCAAAGACTTTTCCAAAATCACTCAGCCATTGTGTAAATTGCTACAAAAGATGTGGTATTCGAATTTGATGATGCGTGCAAGGAGGCGTTTGACAAACTGAAGAGCATGTTGACGTCCGCACCAATTATTTGACCACCAGATTGGAACCTCCCATTCGAGATCATGTGCGATGCAAGCAATTATGCAGTAGGTGTTGTTCTTGGGAAAAGAGTAGGGAGAGCCCCGCACGTCATTTACTATGCTTCGAGAACACTTGATAGTGCACAATGCAATTACTCAACCACGGAAAAAGAGCTTTTGGCTGTTGTTTTTGCTCTAGGAAAATTTCGTTCTTATTTGCTTGTTGCTAAGGTGATTGTGTATTCTGACAATGCTGCTATCAAATACTTACTCTCGAAGAAGGAAGCGAAACCTCGACTCATTCGATGGATACTTTTGCTGCAAGAATTTGATTTGGAAATCCGTGATAAGAAAGGTTCGGAAAATTTGGTTGCCGATCATCTCAGCAGGTTGATCACTAGTGAAGGAGCATCACCATTGAAAGATGAATTCCCAAATGAGCATCTCTTTTCTATTCAAAAGACAAAGCCTTGGTACGCTGATATTGCTAACTATATAGTTACTGGGTCATTACCATGTGATTTGTCTAGATCTCAAAAAGATAAAATTAAAAGTGATGCTAAATATTATTTGTGGGATGACCCCTATTTGTGGAAGTTTTGTTCTGACCAAGTTATTCGAAGATGTGTGGCTTAAGAAGAGGTTAATTCCTACAATTATGTCATTCTTATGCATGTGGAGGACATTTTGGTCCTAAGTGAACTTCTCATAAGGTGCTCGAATGTGGATTTTTCTGGCCTACTTTGTTTCATGATTCGTACATATTTTGCAAGACATGTGAACAATGTCAAAAAACTGGGAATTTAGGACATAGAGATCAAATGCCCCTTAACTCTATTCTGGTATGTGAAGTATTCGATGTGTGGGGTATCGACTTTATGGGTCCGTTTCTTTCTTCTTATGGCAATATTTACATTCTTCTTGCTATATGGATTATACAACAAAATGGGTGGAAGCTAAGGCTACCCGGACTAATGATGCTAAAGTGGTTGTGGATTTTGTCAAATCTAATATTTTTGTTAGGTTCGTGACGCCAAGGGCTATAATAAGCGATCGTGGAACTCATTTTTGCAATAGAGTGGTGGATGCTTTATTGAAGAAATATAATGTCACTCACCGAGTTTCAACTGCTTACCATCCGCAGACTAATGGGCAAGCCGAGGTTTCCAATAGAGAAATCAAGTCTATACTGGAGAAAACTGTTAACCCGAATAGAAAGGATTGGAGTATGCGACTTGATGATGCACTTTGGGCGTGCATCAACGGCCTACAACACCCCATAGGTATGTCTCCCTACCGGTTGGTATTTGGTAAACCTTGTCATCTTCCTATGGAACTAGAACATCGAGCGTATTGGGCTATCAAGCAATGTAATATGAGAATGGATGAAGCTGGTGAATTGCGGAAATTACAATTACAAGAACTTGAGGAAATTCGTAATGAAGCCTATGAGAGTTCAAAGATTTACAAGGAAAAAACAAAGGCCTTTCATGATCGCATGATTTCCAGGAAAGATTTTTATATTGGTCAAAAAGTTATACTTTATCATTCCAAGTTAAAATTATTTCCTGGTAAATTACGTTCTCGATGGTTAGGGCCTTTTGTCGTTACCAATGTGTTCTCTCATGGAGTAGTGGAAATAAAAAGTCCGGATACTGGTAAGATTTTCAAAGTCAATGGTCATCGTTTGAAGACTTTTTATGAAGGTGTTAAGGTGTCAGAGGTTGAGCAAATTGAGTTGGTTCTTCCGACTTATTCTGATTGAGATTCAGCAATGTCTAGCCAAAGACATTAAAGAAAAGCGCTATTGGGAGAAAACCCAAGTTGGTACGTTTAGTAGTAGTTAATAATGTTTTCCTTTTGAACTTTTCTTTTTTTTAAAAAAAAAGTGTGTTCTCGGACCAGAAGACAACTTTCATTAAGACGTGGGCACGCCTTAATAATACTTAATTTGCTACAACATTTGGAATAAGCCGTGCCCACGCCCTATTGAAAGAGGTGGTCTGTCTTAGCACACAAATTACTTCCTCTTTTGATTTTCGAAATTAAAAAAAAATGAAAAACCGATTTTAGGATTTTCCTTTTCCTTTTTCTTTTTCTTTCCTTTTCTCTCCCCTTTTTTTTTTTTCTTTTTCTTCTTTTCTTTTCCCCCTTTCTTCTCAAACCCTCACCCACCACATCACTGCGCACGCCACCACCCGCCGCTTCTTCACCACCACCAATCCACCATCTGCGCACACGCCGCCACCACCAACCACCGCTACACCACCGCACACCACCACCAAAATCCACCGCACACCACCACCTGCTGCTTCTTTACCACCACCAATCCACCATCACGCTGCACTGCGCACACCACCGCACACCACCACTCGCCCTGCTTTTGCACCACCGCACACCGCCACCACCAACCACCTGCTACACCACCGCACACCACCACCAAAATCCACTGCACGCCACCACCACCAACCACTTGCAACACCACCACACGCTACCACCACCACCCACTGACCCACCTTCTCCCACCACTGCACACCACCGCACGCCACCACCACCAAAACCCACTGCACACCACCGATGGCCCCGTTTCTCCGATTTATGGGTAAAACCAAACAGGCTTCGGGCAGTAAACCCACGCCCCGATGGGGCTCTCGGCCGAACACTCATCCCGGGAATTCCACTAATCCGAGTTTGGACATTTCCCCCGCACGCAAATGATCGAGAATCGGCAAGGGGTTGCATACTCTCCCGCCTTCAGAGTCTGATTTGAATGGGCACTTGACATTCACAAAGAAAAAAAGAGAGGGGCGGTATCACGACATTTGTTTACGCCTATTGTTCCTTGTAAATGCATTGATCGGCCTACTATGGATACTTTGAATATTATTAATGGAGTGCATGAATTGATTGATAATATTGGTTGGCAAACATATTTTTCCATTAATTTCCCCATATGTTGAACTTGTCAGGGAATTTTACATTACTTATGAGTTTAACAAACCTGACGACTTTACGCTTCATAGTCCAGGGTGGTTCACTTTCGATTGATGGTAGAATGGTTTAAGTTGTCAATTACTGAATTCAATCTTGCATTTGGATTTATCACTGATGAGTATTCCAAGTCTACTACATATTTGGAGAGTGTTTGCGATTTTCGTGATGATTTTGAACCCATCTCCTTATATAGAGAATTGTCCACTTCTGATTACTATAACCCAAGCAAGTCCAAAGATTCTACTTGTGACCCAATTTTGAAATACATTCATAGGTTTCTTGCTTTTACCTTCTCGGGTAGGAAGGATTCGGCCTCTGTTCTGTCGAAGGTTGAATTTTATTTTTTGTGGTGTATGCAAAATCGGATTAAAATGAATTTGGGATGTTGGTTGGCTTCTCAATTTGCTGATGTTGTAATAAACAAACGCCCATTGATTCTAGGATCTTTAATTACTCACTTGGCTATTCATGAGCATTTGATTGATCCTACTTCTACTACTCTACATGTTGCTTGTGATATGCATCCTTTGAATTTACACTGTTTAGAAGCTATGGGTTTAATCGAGAAAAAGGAAGGTGTTTTCTGTTTTTCTTCTCCAGGACCTGTGGAGATTCGGCCACGATGTGCACGTTCGCCATCTAATACCGATGATGAAGCTTCAGACCCACCCGATTCACCTTCCACCTCTTCCACACAACCTCTACAGCGTTATGACGAGCGGATTGCTAAATTTGACCGACAACTAACAAGGATAGAGATGAATTTGGCAGCCTACTTCCAACATGTTGGATTCCGACCACCTCACCCTCCATCTCCGTGATCTTCATGGTCTTCTTTGATGCTCGAAATTATCAGGGGAGTTCATCACTTCTCTTGTTCTTTTCCTTCATTAATTGAGCATCTTATTTTGCCATTGAGGACAATGTCTGATTTTCAGTGTGGGGAGGGGGTGCATTTGCATTGTTAGCTTGTTTAGCATCCTCTATTTCTCATTTCTCTTTTTTGAATCCTAGACTCTTTCAATGCTAATCTGTGAAAATTGATGATTTTGTGTGTGAAAATGATTTTTGAATTCTCATTGCTATATTGTGAGTGGTTATTCTTGACGATTGATTGACGGACAAATGTATGGGATTTAACACATGTTACCCTCTTTTTGGTGAGATTTGAGCCTATGAGCATTCATTGCATATCGTGCTCCATTTCTTTGATTGGGTGTTGTCATGCATTGTTGATTTTTCTAGAACTTGCATTGTTATGCATGTTTTAATCAACCCCTTTGATGGATTTGATGCACTAAATTAAATAAGGGTATTTAGGATAAACCGTTTTTCTTGTCATTTTTGCATCTCTTTTTGAAGCCTACCCTATTCCACTACCCCTAGTGAGCCAATTTCGAGCCTTAGCCTTTTTCTTGGATATGACCGCAATATAAGCCGTGATAACCTTTTTGTTGATTTACCATCTTTTTGAACCTTGAATTGAAGAATCATATAAACCCATCATTGCTCATCACCAGTTTTACTTGAGTATATAGACTGAACGTTGTGGAAAATTTAGTCATCTAAGTTCTACTGCTTCATAGATCTCTTCTCTATATACGCGGAAAAAAAGTGTTCTCGGAGAAAAATGAAAAAAAAAGAAGAAGAAAAACGCAAAAAAAAAGAAGAAAAGAAAATTGCGAAGAAAAAAAATTAAATGGTTATGGAGCAAGAGAGAAAAAGAGACAAAATTGTAGATCTTGGTTCTTAGATGCACATTCTGAGATTGAAGCAGTCTTTGTTGCTTTGTCGAGTTATGAGAAGAAGGGTTTATATGATTGTTTCAATTTCATTAACCAAATACCCCTTCTATCCACCCTTAACCTTAGCCCCATTACAACCCATTTTCAACCCTTTTGATTTTTGGTGCATCTCAATTCGCTCATAGGTAGAAGAGACGTGATATATTTGCAAGCATATGGTAAAAATCTTCTATGTATTGACTTGAGAGTTCATTGATATATACCCTATACACTTTTGAGCGTAATGAGTGAATCTTGTGAGGAGTTGTTGGATCCTATGCGTTTTATGTTCAATTTAATTGTTGAGATGATTATTCATGATATTGGTGTATGAGAATTCTACTCTTCAATTTGTGTTTCATTGTTTGACAAATATTTTGGATTGGCAAAGAAAGATGAAGGATGATGATTAGATGAGATGATAAATTTGAATTATTAAATGCTTGAGGACAAGCATTGACTAAGTGTGGGGTGATTTGATAGATCGCATAAATGACATAGAAATTGTCATATTTTTCCCATACTTTTGATGTTTGATTGCGCTTAACTTGTGGGTTTTGATTGATTCTTATATTTTGTAGGAAAGTGGAGGAAAGTGACTAAAATGGACCCAATTCATTGATGTTGAAGTGGCGAATCGGATTTCTTGAAGTTAAGAGAACATATTACCTTTTGGGTTAAGGCGTGGACACGCCTTATTCAAACAGCGCATCTGTGAGAGCTTTCATTATAAGGCGTGGACACGCTAGGACACTTGCGGGATTTTGCTAAAGTGGCGCCCCCATACCTTAGAAATCAGATTTTTAATATTTTGGTTTAGTCTCAAGAGTTCTAAGTATGGTAGGATTGTTATTGGAGTGTATTTTTGGAGAGAGAATGTTCTCTTCCAATTAAAAACATGTTTCCTACTAGGATTAGGATTCATCTTTTGACTTTTGACTTGAACCCTAGCTCTCTCTCTCTCTCACTCTCTTCTCACGTTAGTTTTTCCCGGTTCTCGCTTTCATTTTAATTTTCTGGTGACTATGTCTATGGATTGCTAAACAACTTTTCCGGCTAAAGGATAATTGAAGATTTAGTTCTACGCGATTTGTGAGATCTAATTAATTTTACTTCTTCTTCTTTTCGCTATTATTTATATATCTTCTATTATTATTGATTATTGTTGTTTGATTAATTGCAACAAAAAGGGTCCTTTGTTCAATTATTGAAATAGCATATCGCCAATTAGAACGTTAAATCCGTAATTGTTTATATGTTCTAATTGTTGTGGCAAATTACATATTTGATTACATAGGTGGTTTTCAATATATGTTTTGGAGATATATAATCTAGTTTAAATGAACATACATGTGTGTTTGTTGGCTAGAATTGGTGGTCTCTCTAGATTTTAATGTTGCTGATAAATTAAATTCTAAGATCGTATCTAGAATTATTTATTGGCTAGGGAAATAATTAGAGATCGTATCCTAATTATCGAATGAGTAAGGAGAGATATGTTGTTAGGTCGTACTGATAACCATAACCAATTTGATAAAGAATTGAAAGATTTATTTTTGCATCAGTGATCAATTCCATGAACCATTTCTGAGATTATTCCTTGGTTGGATATTTCATAAATTGGTTTATTCTTCATTTATATTATTTCTTCTTTTCATCTTAGTTAATTCAAAAATCTCAAAACCCCCTTTTTGTTTTCATTGTTTTGTGAATTGCATCAAACTTAGTCTAGCCAATCTCTGTGGATTCGACCTTGCTCATCGCTGCTACAAATTAATTATTTGAAGAGCAAGTATTTATTATTGTTGGTTTCGACACCCACCATCCTTCTTCAACCAGAATATTTCATCTGTTGCATATGGATTTATTTGGTCCAGTTGAGCCAGCTAGCATCAGTGGAAAGAAATACACCTTAGTGGTGGTGGATGACTATTCAAGATATACATGGACAATTTTCATGTGTAAAAAGAAGAAAATACTACGGGTTACCTCGGTGATGAGAAGAGTCAAACCATTATAAAGATAAGATCCGACAGGGAACCGAGTTTGTCAATGGGATAATAACTCAAGATTATGTGGAAAATGGTATTGCTCATGAGTTATCGGCGGAAAGGACTCCACAAAGATAATGGAGTAGCCGAAAAAGGAATGAACTCTCAAGGAAGCTGCAAGGACAATGTTAGCAGAAGTTGGATTGCCTAAGAGATTTTGGGCTGAAGCCATAAATACAACATGTTATACTCATAATAGATGCATGATTAACAGGTAATTGACCGAGACTCCCTATGAGATTTGGACAGGGAGAAAGCCAAATGTTGGATATTTCAAGATATTTGGATGTAAATGCTTCATCCACAACAATGGCAAGGACAATTTGAAGGCTTTTAATGCTAAAGCTGATGAAGGTATCTTTTTGGGATACTCAGCTAAGAGTAAAGCCTATAGAGTGCTAAACAAGAGGACTATGGTCATAGAAGAGTCTATCCATGTGGTTTTTGATGAACCTAATGTGAATGGAGAAGACATTAATGAGTTAGCTGATAAGCAAAATCAACCAACTATGCAGAAAAGCCTTTATATTGAAGCAGAATGAAAGCACTAAATCCTGATGATGATGAGATAGCTGAATCTCAAAGACAGCTGGAAGGTCTACAGCTGAATGAAGATGAAGAAGTTGTTCAAGACAACTTAGCTGCAAGACGGCTAAATCCAGCAGACTTACTCCAACCTGATGTGAGATGGCTGAGAGACCATCCACCTGAGTTAGTCATTGGAGATGTTAGAGATGACATAAGAACCAGATCCAGAGCACAACATTAGGCGATGTTCACTTGTTTTATTTCCCAAATAGAGCCTAAAGATGTGTCTCAAGCATTGGAAGACACACATTGGATTCAGGCCATGCAAGAAGAGCTGAATCAGTTTGAAAGGAACAAAGTATGGGAATTAGTCCAAAGGCCAACCCACCAAAATGTTATTGGTACTAAGTGGGTATTCAGGAACAAGATGAATGAGGAAGGATCTGTTGTAAGAAACAAAGCAAGATTGGTAGCCAAAGGGTATTGCCAAGAAGAAGGTATAGATTTTGATGAAACCTTTGCTCCTGTTGCTAGATTGGAAGCAATAAGGATGTTTCTTGCTTATGTTGCACATAAGAACTTCATTGTATATCAAATGGATGTGAACAGTGCATTTCTAAATGGACTGCTAGAGGAAGAAGTCTATGTTGAACAATCTCCAGGTTTTGAGCAGAAAACTATTAGAGATAAAGTCTACAAGCTCAAGAAAGCACTGTATGGATTGAAACAAGCAATAAGAGCATGGTATGATACATTGTCTTGGATTCTAATGGACAATAGATTCACCAAATGCAAGGTTGATAGAACACTCTTCAGATTCAAGATGGAGAAAGTATCTTTGCTTGTTCAAATAAATGTGGATGACATCATTTTTGGATCCACAAACAAAGACCTCTGTGACAAGTTCTCAAACCTCATGCAAGGTAAATTTGAGATGAGCATGATGGGAGAACTGACTTTCTTCTTAGGACTTCAAGTCAAGCAATTGAAGGATGGAACCTTCATAAGCCAAACCAAGTATACCAAAGATTTAATGAAGAAATTTGGTATGGAAGAGAAGTCATCGGTGAAGATTCCTATGAATACATCGATCAAGATGGACATTGATGCGATGGCAAGGCTAATGATCAAACCAGATATAGAGCCCTCATTGGATCATTGCTCTATCTATCGCCAGCGAGCCGGACATCACATTTGCAAAAGTAGGTGTATGTGTTAGATTTCAATCGCACCAAAAGAAAGTCACATGACTCGCAGCTAAGAAAATCCTAATATATTTGAAGGGATAGGAAGGAGGATTCAAGGCGATAGGATACTCGGACTCGGACTATCTTTGGATGTAGAGTTGACGGAAGAGTACTTCGTGTACATGTCAAATACTTGAAATATATTAGTTTCTTGGTTCCGCAAGAAACAAAATTAAATAGCTACATCCACAAATGACAGTAGTACATAGCTACGGCAAACAAGTTGTGCCCAAGTCTTATGGATGAGACAACAATGAGAGACTACGATATTGAAGAAAGAGAGATTCCAATTATGTGTGATAACAATCACTCAAAATCCAGTGTTGCATTCAAGAACAAAGCACATTGATGTCAGATATCATTTTATAAGAGATCATGTTCAAAAGAAAGACATCACCTTGGAATATATCTCAACTGATAAGTAGTTAGCTGACATATTCACAAAGCCATTATGTGAATTAAGGTTTGAAGAACTCAAGAATGAGTTAGAGTTAATTGATTTGAGTTAGAATACTCAGAAGACTCAATCAGCAGAGACAGAAGAAGAGAGAGTGGAAAATAAGCAAGTTTCACATTTCAGCCAAGTGAACCCGGCTGATCGGGAAGTCGAAGTCACCAGACGAGTTAATCGACAATTTGAATGATTTAATGTGAAGAGAGAAGCAGAGTTAAGTCACTTTGGATGAGAGCTGAATCATTTATGAACTAAGTGACAAAAACGCAGTCGTTTTATTCGAGCGGGGATGTTTTTAAGGATGACGTTAGCGTAATTATGATTGTCAGTACAAAAGCTGCACAGTAAACTATATGATTGGATATAAATGCGGTTGCATTTAATGTGGGGAAATTAATGCGGTTTTGAAGAGTCAATCCTGACCGTTGATTTTGATCAAATTTTTCAAATTCCAAAAACCATCCTTTCGAGTCCCATATATACCAAAATTCATTTTATCTCTCCTCACACAAACACTCTCATCTTCAGCAAGCAAAAAAGAATTCTCTTTGCAACTATATGAAACCTTACCTTCAAAAGATCAAGTTTTTTGTGTATTTCACCGATCAATCATTCTGAAAATGGCTGCTACTCACGATTTTGCTAAGCTTTCTGAGAAGATCCACTCTGGTGCTTCAGTGGATTTCAAGGGGATGGTCAAGCAAGGGCACTGATGAGGCCCTGGTGAAGAAGATTGTTGCAAAGCTTGAGAAGTCCGGTCTGAAGGACTTTCTCTCAATGGAGTTCACGCACACGTACTTGGAGGAGGTCGCCATGTTTTACGTGAACGCCGAGGTTCATGACGATGAGATTTGCTCATATGTTCACGGCAAGGACATCAAAATCATGGCTAAGGACCTTGTTGAACACTATTTTCTGCTGACTGAAGGTTTGAAGGACGTAGCCGAGAAGGACGTGAACTTGGCTGCAACTTGGAAAAAAGTTGCAAAGCCCGAGTATGTTGTGAAATATATCTATATAGCTAAGACGGAGTTTATCAAGGATGATTACCACAAGCTAATGGACAGTGTATCCAAGTGTGTGGACATGAAGTTCGGGAGCTTCAACCAGCTATCACGGACAAAGCTGATAGTGATGGATGCGATCATGCAGGATAAGAAAGTTAACTGGGCTGAGTTCGTCTTCAGTCGGGTATGCCAGAATGTGATCAACAAGTCCTTCAAGGAAGATGGGACTTTTGGTTGTTCCCTGGGGTAAGGCCTAGTCATCGGCCATTTGATGGAGATCAAGGGGATAGCACTGCGCCATGGGAAGCCCTTCCATAAGAATAAGAGGATGTTTAAGGCAAACCTCTCAGGCGCATAGAAGAAAGCTCATGCAAGGAAGTCGATCTACGGTGAGGAGGAATCATCGACCTGGCAAGATATCAAATGATCGCTCCAGCTCTCTCGCCTAAGCCTATTCGAAGAACATAGCTACGGCAGCTAAACCTGCTCCTGCCCCAGCAAAAAACCAAGAAGGCACCTGCCCAATTAGCCAAACCCCAAGAGCCTGCCCGAGCAGCCGATGCCCCTGCTCCCGCAGCCAAGACTGAGGAGGAACCCCTACTTTTATCTCCAGTAGTGAAGAAGAGACGCACTGCCAAGTCTCGCAAGGCAGCTGCGATAAAGAAGAGTGATACTGAAGAAGAGGAACCAGAGATTCCCCTGGTTGCCACAAAGAGAAGACGGTTGTTTAAGAAGTCAGAATTGGAAAAGACAGCCGAGTCTGGTACTTAGCCGAAAAAGCCCGTTGAGACAATTGATGCTCAAGAGGAGCAGTCTCAAGAGAAGATTGATGAGACCCCAAAGACTGTTGACGCAGATCAACAGAGTATTGAAGACCCAGTTGTCCGGGAAACAGCTATGGAGACGGAAGGAGCTGACACAGTCAAGACGCATGACGAAAAATTTGTCTCACCCCCTCAGATTGATGCTCTTGAACCTGAAGAGGAGAAAGCTCCATTGGCTACTATTCCAGAGGCCAAAGACGATGATGATGATTTGATCATGTACTCTCCAGTCTATCATGACATCCAACAGAGGCTAAGGGATTTGAGAAGATGGAAGCTAGACTACTCCGGCATGCCAGCTTCACTCAAATCCCAGAGTTCATCGACGAAGAAGAAGAGCTTCTAAGCTTCCTTGGAAATGTGTCTGTCCAACATGCCCTCTATGAGAATTTCTGCATGGATGCCCTCCGTGCTATTAAAGAGGATGAGAAGGAGAAAGCCCTGGAAAAAGCCAAAGCCTTGGAGAAATCCTAGATGTGTATGCAAACTGGAACCCATGAACATCTCATGGAGTCAACTGACAGCAGCGATCTGGAGGAGATGGACCCAGCTGCTGCAGTTGAAAAGGCCGAGTTGTAACAGGCCGTTAGAGAATCCCGAGCCATGCACGAGCATAACCTTCAAGAGGGTCCAGGAGAGTCTTCCAAAATCTCTTCTCGATCTGATCCATTGGGAGTGGCGCAGAAGATTGCAACTGTCATTGCAGCGACCACGTCCCACGTACATTCTCAAGATGGCTCATAGGGGAACAGCGATGAAGCTGGGAACGCGGGCACCCTAGCCAAGCCTACACCCAAAGAAGGTGTTGAGACACCTGCCCCAGTGGCTGATTACTCAACAGGAAACACAGCCATGTCTTAGGAGCTGAGTAACCCCACTCTCGTTCACTCAGCTGGTGCGCCAGCTAAGGGGGAAGATGTCTCCACCACAGCAAGGTCGGAGGATGTTGTGGGAGACAACTCTATGAAGTTTGGAGGCGAAGGCTACTAATAAGCAGAGTGAAATCAATGAAGCTTGGGCGGTTGGGACTATTTCAGCTGAGGTTTCCTCTGATGTGCAGGCCGATGAAGCTGCTGATGCAGCTACGGCAAAGGATGGGAAAGAGGCCACGGGAGTTGAGACTCTTGGCCATGAAAGTGAAATCCTAGGAGTTGAGACTTCGAAGGATGCCATTAAAGACCCCAAGACAACTGAGTTTATCGAAGGGAATGTAGAACCCCCTACAGCGATTGAGACTGCTGGGGGTAACGAAGGCCTAAAGGAGGTTGAGACTTCCTTAGGTAAGGAACTAGAATAGGAGAACATTCCTCAAGTAGAAGGAGCTGGTGAAGAAGAGGAGATCATCCCCATTCATGATTCCCAAGAACATATTGATACATCTTTTCTGGGATCAGAGGATGAAGCCGAGTCCACACATAATGAAGATTCTATGCAGGACGAGGATGAGGATGTTCTTAACCCATGGAGCAATGTTAGTGATAAGACAGCTCTGATGAGATTCAACTTTGATGATGAGCCATTGCCTCATGCCACATCACACTCCGATGATGTTGTTAAGACGGCTGAGGACCCATTACCTCAAAAGGAAAAACCCACTGAGACCGACGAAGTTGTTAAGACATATGAGGTTCGATCAGCTTAGCAGATCGATTCAATTGCTCCAGCTAAAACACGATCGATTCGCATGAGCTATCCACGATTCTTTATAGAATAACTCAAACAGCTCCGTCGCAGTTCCCACAAATTTGTATTATCCGCCAATGACGCGTTGGCTCGGCCCGAGGCACGAGAGGCGATGAATTGCAACAAGAAAAGGAAAAGCCCCCGGCGTGGACCTCCGGGACCCTTTTTTTGAGATGATGTCTTTGAAGACATCTTTCCCCTTCATTCTGAATTGCTCGACATGGAAGTTGAATCTAAAAGAGAACAAGAAAAATACACCGTGCGGGAAAGAGCCCATCATTGCAACTGATACGATTGTGCTTATGGGTTTTGATTTCGATGCAGTGTGGTCGGAAGAAGAGTCGGCTTCCATAGCTGAGTTCCGTAGTGCTTTCAAGAAGATATGTGATGAATTGAGAAGATGGAATGCCACAACGCATTGCTAGATCTTCGTTTGGACAATCGTGATGCAACTCCCAGTGCAGATATTAGAGGAGTTATCTTACGCATCAGGGAATGGGCTGCACAGTAGACTGCCATGCGCTCAGAGCAGATCCATTACTTCAAAGCTTTGTTTGCAAAGCTGTTGGTTTGGAGTGCAGATAATTCAAAATTTCAGCAGAGTATGAAGGAATATATGGTCAGAATAGAAACCTCTCATAAGTCGGACATGGGGTTGCTCAAGTTGCACTATCAGAGCGAAATTACACGCCTAGAGGACAACATGAACCAGAAGTTCAATCTTCTTATGGCAGAAATGAAGTTGTTAGTAGTTGAGTCAAAGGCTACACGGTCAGAGTTCTGGACAGCCCACTCCAAAGCAGATATCAAGCATAATTCAACAAACAGCCGACTGGATTTCAATTTGAGTGCATTATTTCTTGGCATGACCCTTTCGTTTGGTGATGATGCCAAAAAAGGGAAAGATGAGGCCTTAAAGGAATTGAAAGGTGAAGGAGAAGGGAGTAATAAGGAGGCGAAGAAGGGTGAATCAGCAAAAGGGGAAGCAGGCTTGAAAAACCCCCCTTTGAAACTCATGTTTGCTGAAACTCCCCAGCAAGAAGATGTTACTGCTTCAATTCTCAGCAAGCTACCGAAAGAGCTGTCTATGGAACAAAAACCGAGATGGCCATGAAAGAATCAAGAAAAGCCATTGAAGCTGAATTCGAGAAGGTAGCTGAGAAGCAATCTGCGTGCATCCAAGATATCAGAAAATAGTATGATGGTCCTTCAGCTGGAAAGGATTACCCTGCAATAAAAAAAACCAAGAGAATTTGCCATGCCTGATGCTGGATCTAAGCCCAGATCTCTAGAGGAGTTCCAGACTCTAGAAGCATAAGGTTATTTTTAAGATATGACTCTACCACAAGCATGGGATCTGTACTGAGAGAAGGGACTTCTTCTATGCAATTCGGATGTTGAGCAGCCAAGTTCCACAGTCACTCGGTTGGAAAATAAAAAGCTCCAATGCAATACACTCTCAAAGGAAAGGAAGTTGAGTTAGGAAGGGGTAGACATGGTGGCAGTGGGAGAAGTAGTCAACCGCGGCCAAGACCAGAAGATATCAAAGTATGTGGATCCACAGAAGAAGGGACTCATATACTGGGTTGGATATGATCATCTTGCTAACATGGAAGTTGCACGCAAGATCAAAGCTGAAGCAAAGAAGAAGCAAGCAGGAGGAAAGCGAGAATGAGAGGTCAATCAAGAAAGATGAAAGGAGAGGAAAGGAGGGAAGGGATGACCTGAAGAGCATATGAGAAGAAGAAGAAGGAAGAAGATGAAGGTTTGCTTGTAAAATTTATTCTCTCTATAACTTAGCTTAGATACACATTGTAAAGTTATCCTTGTATAAAGCTCTGATACCTATTGTAAACAGCTTTGTAAAGGACAAGAATGCTATGATCAATAAAATTGATTATTCAAAAGCATACATACTTTGTTACTGCACTGCTTGTGTTTGTTGTTTACTTATTTTGTTTGTTTAAGTTTTGGCATCATCAAAAAGGGGGAAATTGTTAGAAAATTTATTTGTTAGATTTTGATGATACCATGTAAAACTTAGACTAGGAAGTTGGCACCCCATTTTCCTTGTAAGTATGTATTGTAATAGATAGAACTGAAAGAGCTGAGTGAAGTAAGCTAAGTCAAGAATGCAAGAAGTCAATTGCAAACTAGAGTGAAGACTCTGTTGTGTGTCAGCTGAGAATGGCCATAAAGGAAGACAAGGACTCGACTCAAGGAGAGCCAGCTAAGGAACAATTGTGAGAAGTTTAAGGAAGTGTCAGTCAAGTCAATGAAAGGAGCCAAGTCTATCAGTTGAAGTGATAGTTGAGTCAATCTTATGATTGGAGCAGAGTCAAGTCACAAGGGGTAAAAGCATCAGTCATGTCAAGACAACTGACATTGATCTGTTGGAAGGAAGTCTAGATTATTACTTGATATAGTAATATGTCCAAGTTGCCAGGTCTTAAAGTGTTTGGCCCAGAAACATGCAAAAGGAATAAGCCAATGGGAAACACTGAAGCTTGTGTCAGACCCTGTAAAGCTGCAGAGCCATTTAATACGAGGAAGAATCAACATCACAAGTGCTGCAGACCAAAGAAAAGAAAAGCCAATGAACAAGAAGTGTCATTTGAATTTAGCCTATCTCTTCAACGGGCAAATTTTCAAATGAGCACTATAAAAGGCTGAGGAAGCATTTGAGAAAAGGTGACCTTGAGTACCTGAATCTAGTACGATCAAAGCAAGCAATATTCAAGTAAATATAACCTGCCATATTCTCAAAGCTCATCATAGAATTCCTCAAGCCTGAAACTCGAAGAAACTTGTTCCAACACACGATGTGAAGGAAACATAACTTCAACCAGTTGAAGAGGAAACATTTGAAGAACAAAAAGGGGTCTACTCTCCAAGTTGAAGAAATTGTTGAAAGGTTCAAGGTCGAACCAGGAGATTCAAGTTTGTTGGAGGTTTTTGTGAACAAATCCAAGGACTTGAAAATGAACTGAAGTAGCAAGGCAGCTGTCTTGGAAGAGGCTAAGCCGCAGGAGAAGCCAACTGTGTGATCAAGGTTGTCTCTAGACTAAGAACTGCTTTGTAACTTGATCTGTTACTTAGTGGATTCCTCCAGGAGTTGGAGAAGAGTGAATTAGAGGAATTACCCCATCTTCGAACCACTGTAAATATTACTTGTGTCATTTTACTTTCAGCACTTACTTTCTTGCATATATTTCTATATATGTTGTTAGTTAATTTGCTAATCCAACTGATAAATAACAAGTGCTAAAACAAGTGTTAAAAACGAGCTTTAATCAATCAAAAGGGTGTAATGTCTTCCACTGTTAAAAACCAAATCAACTAAAGTTAAGTGTTAGCTTAAACAGCCAAGTTATATTATCAACAAACTCTATCGAGTGCATTGAGTGGGTAACTTAGTGAATATAGCCAACCTAGTCATTGTCCCCAAGGACACAGCTGATTTGAGTCAACTCTGTTGAAATTCTTAAAAACACTAAAAGTTAAATTTGGTAAGGTTTATTCAACCCCTCCCCTTCTAATCCTTACACCACACCCATTGGGACCTACATAAGGTCTTCAGTGGCATCCTTTGAGGTCTCAACATCTAGGATTTCACATTCAGAGGCAACAATCTCAATTGTACTGGCTTCCTATCCATCCTTTGCCTTGGGCCGCATCAGCTTCTTCATCGCTTGCAGCGCAAGAATCGATTCAGTGAGATACCAACCGCTAAGCTAAGCGCCGTCAACCCCACTCTGCTGTTAATTTACATTCTCATCTTCGCCTCCAATCTTCAAATTTGTAAGGTCCCCACATCCTCCTCCAACCCGGCTGTGGTGTTTGTAGTTTCCCCCTAAGCTGGCGCACCAGCTGAGTCACAGGCAACGGGGTCACTGGAAACTTGAGACTCGGTTGTTTATCCAGTTGAGTGATCAGCCGATAGGGTAGGTGTCTCAATACCTTCTTCGGGGGTAGGCTTTGCTAAGGTGCCCTCTTCATCTCTTTCTTTATCTTTATCGCCAACTTTTCTAGTTTCTTGTCCCTTGGAGTGCACAGGTGAGGTAGTAGCATCGATGGTCCTCACCATCTCCAAAATATCATGGCTAGGAGAGATAAGCATAGATGATGACTCTCCTGGACCCTTCTGCAAAGTCTATGCATGCAACTCCTTGGATTCCATGAGAGCTTGCTTCAGCGCAGCCTTTTCAACTTCATCAGCAGGTTAAGCTGTAACACCCTAGTTTTTGAAATGTGATTTTTATAGTTACTAAAATATAAAAACTACATTTTATTATATTACTATTTTTTTAAAACAAGTATCTACTACAGCGGAAGCATAAATTAAAACGGGTTGATCATAAACTAGAAATCTAAAAGATCCATCGTATTGAATAATGGAAAATGCAACATTTATTATTTCATAAAAAAACATTTAATAACTAAATTCATTAATAGGAAATAATGATAATGTAAACTAGTTTTCTCCCTAAGATGCGAATACTAATAAGTAGAAAAAGTTTCATTGGCTTCCCCTTCATCGGCTCCGCACCCATCCGGATAATCTGAAAAAGATTAGTAATAGGGGGATGAGTAACACATACTCAGTAGGGATCCTAACTGTTTAAATTAAATATAGACTAGCATAATTTAACGAATTCAAGCACATATACATTACCATCACATATACTTTGCCATTAGCCGAAGCCATACTTTGCCATTGGCCGAAGCCTACTTTGCCATTTGACCGAAGTCATACTTTGCCATTGGCCGAAGCCATACTTTTCCATTGGCCGAAGCCTACTTTGCCATTTGACCGAAGTCATACATTGCCATTGGCCGAAGCCACACATAAATAAGTACAGATTCTTCACATATAATATGCACATCAAGTTCAAGAATTTTAAATCACATTGTCAACTATAGAATTCATAAAATTATACATGACATATTTAATAAAAATAATTAAACTTTGCACTTAAAAAGTGTAAAGAAAATCCCTACCTCGAATGTAGTTGATAGTTGTATGAAGCGTGAACTAGAAAGCCTAAACGTCTAGTTCTTCGTCACCTCAGCGATAAGGGAAGAAGAAGAATAGTTTGAGGAGATGTTGGGATTTTCTGTAAGTTCTTTCTCTCTTTCTTGCCGTGAGAAAAATTATCTGATAATTCTTTAACGTGGGATTGAGGGTTAGAGGAGAGGACTGATAAAAGGGGTTTCTAAAGTACGTGGGTTTGAAAGTGGGAGGATTTGGTGGGATACAAGTCTATCTAAAAGAGTTTTGAAAAAAAAAACATAACTCTTTAATCCCATTAATAGCTTTATTATAAATATTATATATATAATATATATTAGATAAATAAAAAAATAAAAAAAATATTTAAATGGAATAAATAAATCGGAAATTAATAAACAAATAAATCATATATAAAATTGATATTGGATATTACATCCTCCCCTTCTTACAATAAAGTTTGTCCTCAAAATTTGGCTTACCTAGTTGATCGAATAATTTTGGATACTTGGCTCGAACCTCCGCTTCTCGCTCCCAAATTGCTTCTTCTTGGTCGTGTCTACTCCACTGAACTTTGATTAAGGTGACATCTCTGTTTCTCAGCTTGTGTACTTTTTTGTCAAGGACGGCTATGGGTTTTTCTTCATAAGTCATGTCTCGGTTAACCTCCAGTACTTCATGATTGATTACGTGATTCTGGTCGTGGACGTACTTCCTCAACATAGATACATGAAACACATTGTGCATGGCTGCTAGCTCTGGTGGTAGCACTAGCCGATAAGCTACTTCCCCCACTAGTTCTAATATCTCGAATGGTCCAATGAATCTCGGAGCGAGTTTCCCCCTCTTTCCAAACCTCACAACTCCTTTAGTTGGAGCAATTTTTAGAAAAATTTTGTCTCCTGCTTCAAATTGCAAATCCTTCCTTCGCTGATCAGCATAAGACTTTTGTCGGTCTTGTGCTATTTTTATCCTGTTCCTGACTTTCTCGATAATCTCAACTGTTTGCTCCACTAGTTCAGGGCCCAATACTTTCTTTTCACCGACTTCATCCCAATAAATAGGAGATCTGCACTTCCAGCCATATAAAGCTTCATACGGAGCCATCCCGATAGTTGCTTGATAGCTATTATTATAAGAAAATTCCACCAGTGGCAAGTACTTTTCCCAATTGTCGTCGAAATCCAAAATACATCCTCTCAGTAAGTCTTCTAGAATCTGGATCGTTCTTTCAGACTGCCTGTCTGTTTGGGGGTGGAAAGTTGTACTGAATTTGAGTTTCATCCCCATTGCTTCTTGTAGACTACCCCAAAATTTCGATGTAAACCTCGGATCCCTGTTTGAGTCTATAGACACGGGTACACCATGTAATCTTACAATTTCTTGGATATAAAGTTGAGCCATCTGTTCCATGCCATATGTCATCTTGATCGGTAAGAAGTGTGCTAATTTAGTCAAACGATCCACTACGACCCATATAGCTTGGTTCCCTCGTCTTGACCTCGGAAGCCCCACTACAAAGTCCATATTCACATGTTCCCATTTCCATTCGGGAATTTGAAGTGGTTTAAGTAAACCAGAGGGTCGTTGGTGTTCGGCTTTTACTTTCTGACATGTCAAACACTTTTCCACGAATTCTCCAATGCTCCTTTTCATGTTTCTCCACCAGAAAATCTCCTTGAGATCCCGATACATTTTAGTCCCTCCTGGGTGTGCGGTATAAGGTGTGCAATGTGCCTCTTCTAAAATCCGCTTCCTTATTTCCCCATCTTTAGGCACGCACAGTCTTCCCTCATATACCAAAGGAACCGCACCAGTATGGCAAACCCTTTAATTTCTCCCATCGACACCTTCTTCCTTATTTTGCATAGAAACTTATCATTAGCTTGTGCTTCTTTGATGCTACTATGCAGCGTCGGTTGCACTACCAAAGCTGCTAGTACCACCTCGTTTTTAGCAGGTGGAGTCACAATCTCAATTCTCATTTTGGCAAATTCTCAATGAGATTCTCTGTATTGTGAGTAAGCTTGCAACCCCCCTCGGGCATACGGCTCGATGCATCCGCTACTAGATTTGCTTTTACGGGTGGTAATGGATTGTACAATCGTAGTCTTTCACGAGTTCCAACCATCTTCTCTGTCTCATGTTCAACTCTTTTTGTGTGAAAAAATACTTCAGACTCTTGTGATCAGTATAAATTTCACACTTTCCCCCGTATAGATAGTGACGCCATATCTTTAGAGCATGTACTATTGCTGCCAACTCTAAATCGTGTGTAGGGTAATTGAGTTCATGGCGTTTCAACTGCCTTGAAGCATAAGCAACCACTTTACCGTTTTGCATTAAAACGCACCCCAATCCTTGTTTAGACGTGTCGCTGTAGATTATAAAGCTTTCTGAAGTGTTCGGGATTGTTAGAACTAGCGCCGAAACCAGACGTTGTTTTAGTTCTTGGAAACTCTATTCGCACTTCTCGGTCCACATGAACTTTTCACCTTTCCTTGTAAGTTGGGTCATCGGGCCTGCTATTTTTGAAAATTCCTCGATGAATCTCCTGTAATATCCAGCAAGACCCAAGAAACTACGCACCTCATTTGCATTTGTAGGAGCCGACCATTTCTCAACAGCTTCAACTTTTGCAGGGTCGACTTCGATACCCTTCGCTGTGACTACGTGGCCAAGAAAGACCACTCGATCCAGCCAAAACTCGCACTTCTTGAATTTAGCTAATAACTTCTCCTTGCGGAGAGTCTCTAACACTATGCTGAGGTGTTTCTCGTGTTAGTCTCCGTCTTTTGAGTACACCAAAATATCATCTATTAACACAATCACGAACTTGACCAGGAATGGGTGAAAAAGTCGATTCATCAAATCCATAAATACTGTTGGAGCGTTACTAAGCCCAAAAGGCCCAAAAGGCATCACTGTGAACTCATAGTGCCCATATCGTGTCCTAAAAGTTGTCTTGGGTATATCTCCTTCTTTAACCTTCAGCTGATGGTACCCAGACCTCAGATCAATCTTAGAAAAGACGCTTGCCCCATTCAGTTGATCAAAAAGATCCTCAATTCTCGGTAAGGGATACTTGTTCTTGATAGTAAGTTTGTTCAACTCTCTGTAGTCGATGCACATCCTCATGCTCCCATCTTTTTTCTTCACAAAAAGGACAGGTGCTCCCCAAGGCGACACACTGGGTCGTATGAAACCGATATCCAAGAGTTCTTGCAACTGAACCTTTAACTCTTGAAGTTCCTTGGGGGCCATTCTGTATGGTGCTTTTGATACAGGAGCGGCTCCCAGAATTGGATCAATCGTAAACTCCACTTGCCGATTTAGAGGTATTCCAGGAAAATCCTCTGGGAATACGCCGGCATACTCTCGTACAATTGGAACTTCCATGATTGTTTTCTCGGCAACCCGAGTGGCCATCACATTAATCAAAAATCCCTAACATTTGCCTTTCTTCAGCATCTTAACCGTCTTCATTGCCGATATAATTCGAGGCATTCCACTCACGCTTGCTCCGAAAAATATAAATTTATCTCCCTTTGATGGTTCAAGAATTATTTCTCTTTCGTGACATTTGATGTGGGGCCTTATACTTATTCAACCAGTCCATTCCTAGTATGATATCAAAATCCCTCATTCTAATCACATGCAAATCTGCTCCTAAATTCTTCCCATCAAAATCCAATTCCACATTGTTAGTCATTAGATCAGTACTTACTGTTTTTCCTGAAGGAATGCTTATTTCTAGTGTATCACTAAATGTGCAACTCTCAAGACACGTTTTAGCATGAAAATCAGCGGATATGAAAGAATGTGTAGCACCAGTATCAAATAACACTAAAGCATGTATATTGGAAACATGTATCATACCTGTCAGTGTTCCCGGGTTCTCTTGGGCTTCCCGTTGTATCATGGCAAAAACACGTGCCTGACCCGTTGGTGTTTTTCCCTTCTTGTCTGGAAATGTGGTGCAATATTATGCGTGATGGCCAGGTTGGTGGCAACGGAAACATTTTCCTTGTCCCATTAAGCACTCCCCATATTGGTTTTTTCCACAGGTTGGACAGGTTGGCTTCACCTTCTGTGCAACTGGAATTGCGTTTGCCCCGGTCCTAACCTATTTACTCTAGCTACCAGTCGCTACTCCCTGACCCGGACCATTCCATTTCCTCTTTCCTTGGACATTGTCTATCTTCTGGGCAGGATAGTCCAATTTCAAACACGAAGCCACTTCCTGAGCTCGTGAAAGCAGTTCGGCATAAGTCGTCATTCCCAAACCAGCTAGCACACAACCTATTTCTGGACGGAGGCCCCTCTGGAACCTCCTTGCTCTCTTCTCATCCGTATCTACCAAGTGGGTGGCAAACCTTGCCAATTGATTGAACTAACGTTCATACTCAATGACTGTCATGTTGCCCTGTTTCAACTCTAAGAACTCGGTCTCCTTCCGATCTCTATATGACTGTGGAAAGTATTGTTGCATGACCTCATTTTTAAAGTCACCCATGTCATGTCACAAAGTCCCCTCTCGTCCTTGAGTGAGAGAAAGCCTCCCCACCAGCCGTCCGCATCTTCGTGAATCGCCGAAAGGTGGCGCACGAGATTTGTTGCGCATCAGTGCTAGAGATACGAGCAAATATTCTTTCCATTGCACGTAGCCACTCCTCGACTGCAAACAGCCCATCGCGTCCATTGAAGGTTTGTGGTCTGAATCTCCGGAACTGTTCCAAATTGTGTGATTCTTCATTTCCACCAGCTGGGTGGCCTGGTGCAGGTGGTACGACATTATGTTGGGTAACCCTCGTAGTAAAGTAACGAGGTTATTCAGCAAATCGTTGCCGGCATCCCATTGGCCTTGGCTTGAATTAAGCGACGCTTTTGATCCATCCCTTCGTGGAGCCATGATCTATAAAACAACATATTATTTAGCTTTTAACTCGTATGAGAAGTAAGTATAACATCTATCCCACACATAAACACCATAAGACAAGGTAATTAAATCAAAAATATAATTCTACTATTTCAATAGAAATTTCCTTCAAGAGGATACAATGCAAAATAAAATAAAAGATCATACTGAATACTCCCAATCTAGGAAAAATATGAAAGAACTCCTACTAGAATAAAGAAATGAAAAAAAACAAAATTCAAAATAAAATTAATAGCTAAGGCTAGAAGAACTAGTTATCTAACTAGATCCCTCAGATGAAAATAATCCATCTAGGTCTTCCTCTGGGCCCTCATCTAATTCTGCCAACGAATCGTCATCTGAATCAACATATATCATATTAGGCATGACGGGTGGCCCATGCCTAAGTAGTTCGACTATAAATCTCTTAGGATTCAAGGTGGTATGGGGCGGTACAGAACTATAGTCCGTCATGTCATCGCGTACATTTCTTGCGAGGTCACTCCATTCTCTGGGTAGTGTACTGATTAGCTTGTCATTTGCTTCATCCCAGTGATTATTTCTTCAAGATGTCGTATCTCCAACCACATCTCTCTCATTGTTTCAATATGTTCCTCTACCGTGGCCCCTAACTTTCTTTCATAGTTCAAAAACCTATATACCCTCCAATGAAAAATTCGATCTCCCATTCTCTTCCTAGCTGTTTTTATCTTACGCACCATCCTGGAGCATTTCGTGTTACCATATAAGTCCATACATTATTTAGTAAATTATGCAGGTTCGTTTTCGTATAGCTCATCATGAATCACCACTTATAAGAGATATTTCTAACATGTTAAGCAGGTAAAAGTTTGTGAAGCACGGAAATACATTTATCACGTACGAAAAATAATAATAATAATAATAATAATAATAATAATAATAATAGTCACATTTTTTGAGCAACTCATAACACATTGTACATTCTCAAGATTTCACATATTGAAACGATAAATAAATATTACCTGATTGGATGCAGCTCAGTGAAGGGATAGCCATTTGTTTTTAAATAAAAAATATTGCAAGTCTACAGGAAGGTAGACCTGCTCTGATACCACACTGTAACGCCCTAGTTTTATATTTTATTATATTACTATAATTTTTTTTAAAACAAGTATCTACTACAGCGGAAGCATAAATTAAAACGGGTTGATCATAAACTAGAAATCCGAAAGATCCATTGTATTGAATAATGGAAAATGCAACATTTATCGTTTCATAAAAAAAATTAATAACTAAAGTCATTAATAGGAAATAATGATAACGTAAACTAGTTTTCTCCCTAAGATGTGAATACTAATATGTAGAAAAAGTTTCATTGGCTTCCCCTTCATCGGCTCCGCACCCATCCGGATAATCTGAAAAAGATTAGTAATAGGGGGATGAGTAACACATACTCAATAGGGATCCTAACTGTTTAAATTAAATATAGACTAGCATAATTTAACGAATTCAAGCACATATACATTGTTATCACATATACTTTGCCATTGGCCGAAGTCATACTTTGCCATTGGTCGAAGCCTACTTTGCCATTTGACCGAAGTCATACTTTGCCATTGGCCGAAGCCATACTTTTCCATTGGCCAAAGCCTACTTTGCCATTTAACCGAAGTCATACATTGCCATTGGTTGAAGCCTACTTTGCCATTGGCCGAAGCCACACATAAATAAGTACAGATTCTTCACATATAATATGCACATCAAGTTCAAGAATTTTAAATCACATTGTCAACTATAGAATTCATAAAATTATACATGACATATTTAATAAAAAAATTAAACTTTGCACTTAAAAAGTGTAAAGAAAATCCCTACCTCGAATGTAGTTGATAGTTGTACGAAGCGTGAACTAGAAAGCCTAAACGTCTAGTTCTTCGTCACCTCAGCGATAAGGGAAGAAGAAGAATAGTGTGAGGAGATGTTGGGATTTGCTGTAAGTTCTTTCTCTCTTTCTTGCCGTGAGAAAAATTATCTGATAATTATTTAACGTGGGATTGAGGGTTAGAGGAGATGACTGATAAAAGGGGTTTCTAAAGTACGTGGGTTTGAAAGTGGGAGGATTTGGTGGGATACAAGTCTATCTAAAAGAGTTTTGAAAAAAAAACATAACTCTTTAATCCCATTAATAGCTTTATTATAAAAATTATATATATAATATATATTAGATAAATAAAAAAATATTTAAATTGAATAAATAAATTGGTAATTAATAAACAAATAAATCATATATAAAATTGATATTTGATATTACACAAGCTCTTCAACATCGTTGTCGCTACTGGTGGCTGGTTGTAAGGCATGTTCTGGGGCTTCAGTGCAAATGCAGGTGTGAGGCTTGTTAGACTCATCAACCGCCTTTGCTTTCTCGAGTGGCTTAAGCTTCTCGTCCTCCTTTCTGTCAAAGAGGATATTTGTGCAGCAATATTCATCCAATCTGTTCGGACACCAATGTTTCCCAAAAACTCCAGGAGGTACTTCTCCTCCTTAATGAACTGAGGTCTTTGAAATTGGTACCTAGCTTCGCTCAGCTTCCAGGATCTCCAAATTCGTAGTCTCTCTTGTATTTCTAGGTATGCAGGAGAGAGCATTATCAAATCACCATCATCCTTCTGCATGGGCTCAAGAGGAGCCATCTCTTTCTCAGCAGTCCTCGCATCTGTCTGAGGAGAGCGTACAGCTAACTCTAAGGGTGGCCACGGTTCCAGAACCGCCGTTCTGGTTCCTCATTTTGGAGGAAACAAAATCAGAACCGTTGCCTCATAGTTTCGGTTCCAAAATCAGAACTGACTGTTTCGATTCCGGTTTGGAACCCGGTTCCTCCATGGTTCCGGTTTCCATTTTAACCAGAACAGTTTATTTATCTTTTGATAATTTTTTTTTTAAAAAATGGTTTGTCAATTTCAGTTACAAAAAAAAAATGGGAAAATAAAGAAAAGAATTGGACTTAATATTCAATTGAGTTTTGTACTTAATATTAATAATAATATTAAATTATCTATATATACTATTAGAGTATAGAGGAATTAAAGTTCATGTAGTTCGTTTACAACATTTGGTTTAAAACATGTCTCATGTGGTAACGAGTATAAAATATTAAATAAATATATATCATTTCCTCTAGCATATTTTACCAAATAAAAATAAAAATGGTTGGTTTTAACTTTGAAACTGCTAGTTCCACCACGGTTCCACATACGGTTCTAATCGATGGTTAAAACCGTTGGTTCCATGGTTTTTGAGATTAAGGAACCGGAACCAGAACAGTCATACACGGTTTTGGAACCATTGACCGGTCAATAGTTCCCAGAACCGTTGACCACGGTCCTGGTTTCGGTTTGGAACCCAGTTTCGGTTCCATTTGGCCATCCTTAGCTAACTCTTCAGCATCTTTGTCAGCTATGTTCTTTTCTGACTCTTCATTGTTTCCCTAACAGCTAACTCCTTTGGACTCTGCTGTTCAACAACAGCAGTCGCTAGCTTCTCAGTGGTTTCCACACCACTTTTATCTTTTGATGCTTGCTGCTCTTCCTCAATGACCTCTTTTTCAAAGATTGTGTCGACTCACCGGCTTAAGCTAATTCGACTTCTTCACAAGTCTTCTTCTTGTTTTTACCGATGGAACTTCGTGTTCCACGTTCTCGAGCTCTTCAAATTGTGAAAGTTGACTCTCCTATCTTGACTTCTTAGTGCACTGCTTTATGCGGCGCAGCGCTTTTTCTTGATAATTGGAGAGGGAGCTGAAGATTCCTTCTCGGCTGCGAGGGCAGGGGCAGGGTCTTCCTCGACTACAGAGGCAGGAGCCGACTTGGCTGTAGGGGTAGGTGTCTTCTTCTTCTTCTGGATGGGCTTAGGATAAGAGGCTTTTGCAGTCGCAGCTGTCCTCTCGGGGACAGGGTCAGTTGATCCCCCTCGCTAGTATCCGACTTCCTTGCATGGGCTTGGCGTTGGGCAGCTGAGTGATTTGCCCTGAACATTTTCTTGTTCACGTGGAAGGGTTTCCCATTCCTGAGAGGAATACCCTTCACCTCCAGCAGATGACCAAACACCAGACCATATCCGAGTGAGCTTTCAAACACTCCAGCTTCAGTAATGGCTTTGTTCATCACATTTTGGCATAACTTGCCAAAAACGAACTCAGCCCAGTTTATTTTTTTCTCTTCCAGAATCGCATCCATCACAGTCAGCTTAGTCCTAGACAGCTAATTGAAGCTTCCAAACTTCATGTAGATACATTTGGCCACCACGTCCATCAACTTGTGGTAATCATCTTTTATCAGCGATTTCTTGCTTCTATAGAGAGGCTTCGCAACAGCCTCAGGTTTGGCTATTTCCTTCCATGCAGCAGCCAGGTTGATATCCTTCTCAGTTATTTCCTTAAACCAGAGGAAGGATGACAACTAGCGACTAAGTCCGACAAATCGCCTTAATCTTCTTGATGTGGACTTATGAGTGAATCTCATCATCGTGAACTTGAGCATTCACGTAGAACATCGCAACCTCTTCCAAGTAGGTGTGCGAGAACTCCATCGATAGGAACCGCTTGAGACCAGATTTCTCAAGCTTCTCCGCTATCTTCTTTGACAGGGCTTTGTCGACTCCTTGCTTGACCAAGCCCTCAAAATCCATGGTAGGTCCGGTGTGGATCTTCTCAAAGATCACATAGTCATAAGAAGGTGCCCTTTATTTAGTTTGAACTTGAGATTTGAACGAACGAAGAACTAGGGTTTACTTCTTAGTTGTAGAGAGAAAATGCTTTGTTGCTTTGAGAGTAAGAGATTTTTGTGAGAGGAGAGAAAAACAATTTCTTTATATATGGGATGTGAGGGTACGGTTTTGGAATTAGAAAATGTTTAATTTGATCAATGGATGAGATCACGTCTTGCAAACCGCATTTACTTCCCACATTAAATGCAACAAAATTTATATCCAATCATGAGTAAAATGGGTACAAAGCTTTTCTTGACACCATAATTCTTTGTTGACATCAAGCCTAAAAATATTCTCGCTCACCGAAAACGATTGTGTTTTTTCACTTTGCTCATAAATAACTCAGCTATCTTAAGTGACTTGACTTTGCTTCTCTCTTCACTTAATAAACACCCGTCTATCCAATAACTCGATCAAAAATGACTAGCTATCTTGGTTGTTTCACTTTGAGAAATGAAACATTGTTGATTTCCATTTATCTCTTCTTTGACTCTGTTGATTGAGTCTTCTAAGCATCCTAACTCAGCTCAATCAATCCAAGTTCATTTTTAAGCTCTTCAAACATTGATTCACATAAAGGCTTAGTGAATATATCATTCTAACCGCTTATCGCTTGATATGTATTCCAATGTGATGTCTTTTTTTTCCACATAGTCTCTTATAAAACGATATTTGACATCAATATGCTTGGTTCTTGAGTGCAATACTGGGTTTTGAGTAATTGCAATGGCACTTATGTTATCACACATAATTGGAGGTTCTTTTTCTTCTATATCATAGTCTCTCAGTTGTTGCTCATCCATAAGACTTGGGCACAATAGTCGCTTTCTCTGAAACTATGAACTCTGTTTCAGCTATTGAATTTTGTTTCTTGCTGAACTAGCTTGAATCCTCCATACTAGCTTGATTCCTCCATACTTTGGATACCATAAGCCAACTTCTTGGCATCCCTTCAAAAACCTTAGGATTCCCTTGGCTGCAATCATGTGACTTTCATTTGGAGTAGATTGAAATCTAGCACATACACTTATAGCAAAGGTGATGTATGGCCTACTTGATGCTAAATAGAGCAAAGATCCAATGAGAGCTCTATATCTTGTTTGATCAATAGCTTTGCCTTCTACATCCATATCCATTTTAACTGAAGTATTCATGGGAATTTTCACAAATGACTTAGCTTCCATACCATATTTCTTCATTAAATCTCTGGTATACTTAGTTTAACTTATGAAGGTTCCATCCTTCATTTGCTTGACTTGAAGACCTAGAAAGAACTCTTGGTGCTTGTTTCAAACCATATAATGCTTTCTTGAGCTTGTAGACTTTATCTCCAATAGTTTTCTGCTTAAAACTTGGAGGTTGTTCCACATAGACTTCTTCTTCCAAAAGTCCATTACAAAATGCACTCTTCACATCCATTTGATAAAGAGTGGAGTTCTTATGTGCAGCATAAGAAATAAACATCCTAATTGCTTCCAATCTTGCAACATATTCAAAGATTTCATCAAAATCTATGCCCCCTCTTGGCAATATCCTTTGGCTACCAGTCTTGCTTTATTTCTCACTACAGATCCTTCTTCATTCATCTTGTTTCTAAATACCCATTTAGTACCTATAATATTTTGGTGGGTAGGCATTTGAACTAATTCTCAAACCTTATTTCTTTCAAACTGATTCAGCTCTTCCTACATAGGTAGAATCCAATGTGTGTCATCCAATGCTTGTGACACATCTTTAGGCTCAATTTGGGAAATGAAACAAGTGAACATAGCTTCATATTGAGTTCTGGATCTTGTTCTTACTCCTTCTCTAACATCTCCAATGATAAGATCTGGATGATGGTCTCTCAGCCATCTCACATCTGGTTGGAGTAAGTCCGTTGATTGATCGTCTCCTCATGACTAAGTTGTCTTGAATAGCTTCCTCATCATCATTCAGCTGTAGAATTTCTAGATGTCTCTGAGATTCAGCTATCTCATTTTCATCAGGGTTGAGTATTCTTACATCTACCTCAACATAGGGACTCTTCTGAACAGTTGATTGATTCATCTTGTCGTCGAACTCATCAATGTCTTTTCCAGTAATATTTGGTTCATCAAAAACAACATGGATAGACTCTTCTGTGACCATAGTCCTCTTGTTTAGCACTCTAAAATCTTTACTCTCAGCTGAGTATCCCAAAAAGATAACTTCATTAGCTTTAGCATCAAAAGCTTTCAAGTTGTCCTTGCCATTAATGTGAATGAAGCACTTACATCCAAAGATATGAAAATATCCAACATTTGGCTTCCTCCTTATCCAAATTTCATAAGGGGTGGATAGCTGCCTATTGATCATACACCTATTCTGAGTGTAGCAAGCATTATTAATGCCTTCAGCCTAAAATCTCTTAGGCAATCCAACTTCAGCTAACATGGTACTCGCAACTTCCTTGAGAGTTTTGTTCCTTCTTTCAGCTACTCCATTCTGTTGTGGAGTTCTTGCAAACACAACTCATGAGCAATACCATTTTCTATGCAATACGGAGTCATAATCCCATTGACAAACTCAGTTCCTCTATCAGACCTTATCTTTATAATGGTTTGACTCTTCTCATTTTGAACTCTTCTCATCAGCTGAGGGAGCTTCTGCAAGGTTTCCTTCTTTTTACACATAAAGGTGGTCCATGTGTATCTTGAATAATCATCTACCACCACTAAGGTATATTTCTTTCCACTAATGTTGGCTAGTTCAACAGGACCAAACAAATCCATATGCAATAAGTGCAATATCCTGGTTGAAGAAGAACTTGACTTGTCCTTGAAAGAAGACTTTTTTTGCTTTCCCATCTTGCATGCATCACAAATGCTCTCTTTCTTGTATACTGAGTCTGGCAATCCTTCCACAAGATGACTCCTTCCAAGCTTGTTGATTGTCTTGAAATTCAGGTGACTCAGCTTCTTATGCTACAACCAACTTGATTCAGTTGTGCTCTTTGCTAGCAGACATGTGCTTGGTGTAGCAGTTGACCAATCCACTACATACATGTTTTTCTGCCTTGATCCTTGTAGCAAGATTTCATTTGATTCAGCATCCTTGATTTGGCAAACTCCCATGTTGAATCCTACATTATAGCCCTTGTCACATAGTTGGCTGATGCTCAGCAGATTGAAATTGAGCCCTTCAACATAGGCTACATCTGTGATATCTAGTCTACTCTTCTTTATGAATCTTGTGCCTTTGATATCCCCTGGAGCTTCATTTCCTCCAAATATGACTTTAGCACCTCTTATTTCCTTGAACTTTGAATGATTTTTCTTGTTGCCTGTCATATGTCTAGAACAGCCACTATCCATGTACTAGGTTCTTTGGCACTCAACTGTTCCTTGAACCTAAAATCAATGAAATTAGTTTTAGGTACCTATACTTGCATGGGTCCTGAGGGGTTAGCACTATAAGGTGATCCAACCAACCTATAGCCAAATGATCTGACTCGAAGAGGTTGCCACCTATCAGTTCCATAATCATAATGAACATTTGCAAATTGCTTAGGAGTTATAGGCTCATACAACTGTCTCTTTTGTTTGTATGTCTGTGTGTGAGCTTATGCATTTGCTTTCTTGGGATAGTAATGAGACTTTTGTGCATATTTGGTATTGTGCTTGGGTGCATATGTGTGCTGATTATAATTTTTTTCCATTGGGAATGACCATTTTTGAGTCTGAGGTCTTTGCCACTTAGGCTTGTATCCCTTTGGACTTGGCTGATGTCTCATTTGATTGTTCCAATCAGCTTGGGTGGGGTAATTTCTACCATTCCCATCATATGGTTTTCATTGTTTAAACCTCTAGGGCTTTTGGTAACTCTGTTTAGATTTTACAGAGTACTTTCTGTTTGGAGTCTGCTGATAGACTCTTCTTAATATTGTTTCAGCTGTCCTCTCAGCATACTCCACTGGCCTTTTGCCTTTACCTTTGTATCCAAGGCCAGCATGGTTGTGATTGTGTTTGTGAGTGGGTGTAGGTGCAACATATGGTGCTTTGGATTTTTCGACTACCTCATTACTTGAGGATCCTTTTTCCAATACCACTTTTGGAGCTTGGGCATGCACAAAGGAATTAAATCCAATGCCTGTCTTATCTCCACTTTCCTTTTGAATCATTATAAGTTCATCCAATGATTTAGATGCCTTAGTGAATGATGCAATCACATTTTTTAGATCTTTTTCCCACTTTTCAGTTGTAGCTAAGTCTGCTTGAATCTTAGCTATCTCCGCCTTCAGCTCTGTATTCTCAATGCTATGTGACTTAGAATACTCGGCTCCTTACTCACCAGAGTTCGGATTTTGAGTGGTTGTTTTCCTCATTCAAAAGTGTGTGTGAGGATTTTATGTGCTCAAAGTCTTTCATCATTTTACCAATAGAATCATAAAGATATGTGGGTGATGAAGTGTTTGTGTCACTATCACTATCATCGAATTATAATAAGATGAATTAGAGTGTACCTCATCTTCTTGTTCTTTGCGCTTGTTATTTGGCCATGAGGCATATCATAGCCTCTTGTTCTATGTCGAGTTGTAGTCGGCTTCACCGCTTATCTAACTCAACTATTTCTTTACACTTGGTTGTGTCGTGATCTCGGCCAGGCAACATGGCTTTCTTCTTTTCTTGTCTTGTCTTCTCTCTCCGAAGACCTTTCTTTCCTCTTCATTTCTATACTTGTTGGTGATGGATAGGGATAGTTAACAACAAAATGTCCTGGTTGTCTAATTCCAACACGGGTTTTCAACTTTCTTGAAGTCTGCTCTTTCGGCTCTACGATACTCGGTCTTTTGGTGATCGGCTCTCTTTGGTGGTCTGTCCTCCCTTGCTTTGGAGGGTGTTGAGTGTCTCTGGATGATTCACCATTGTTTCCCTTGTAGTTCTTATTGAAGAACTTGTTGAATCTCTTTACCATAAGGGCAATCTCCTCCTGGTTAATGGCTTCTTTGGATTCACTCTCTTGGACTCACCGGCCATGAGTGCGGTTGTCTTAGGTACAATCTGTCTCTTCTTGCCCTTTTCTTCTAAGCTCAAATTCATAGGCTTTAAGGTCTTGGTTGGATGTTCTTGTAAGGTTCATTGAATGTCTCAAAGCCATCACCTTCATTTTCTACTCAGGTTGGGAGAGACCTTAGAATCTTCATACACATTTCCTTTTGTGTATATTCTTTTCCTAGAGCTGAGAGCTCATTGGTTATCTTTGTGAATCTGGCATCCAGCTGATCCAGACTCTCACTTGCAAGCATTTTAAAATTTTCAAATTTGTGTACAGCAACATTCAATTTATTTTCTTTAATTTGATCGATCCTTCACAAATTAAAGTTAGCTTTTCCCATATTTCTTTGGTCACTCTGCAAGATTTAACTTTGTTGAACATGGCCTTATCGAGGTTTTGTACAAAATGTCCTTGGCAACATTGTCCAAGTTATATCTCTTTCTATCCTCATTAGTCCACTCGCAACGTGACTTTTCCACCATAGCAGGTCTAGGTACCGTAGCAAGAAGAAAGAAAGACGTGCGCCTCGTGCCATAGGAGCTGCAGCAGCCTCTCCTTCTGGTACATCAACGGCCTCAGGAGCAGGAGCTCGACGGCCGGTTGTGTTCACCTTCATTATTTGTAGTGGTCCATCCACAATGACAAACCATATTTAATCATGTAAAGTTGAAAGGTGAGCTTGCATACGTATTTTCCAATCATCAAATTCTTCAACATAAACATTGAATGCGAGTTAGACTTGCTTCCATTATAATAACTTTGCTTTTAAAATAAAAGCTTTAAAACTGCAAGTGTTGTTCTTTTGAAAAAGATTAAGATCTAGTTCAGTAACCAGTGCGGAAAGCTCAATGAACCAACTGCTCTGATACCACTTGTAGGTCCTAAGGGGTGATAAGTAAAGTCTAGAAGGGGGGTGTCAATAGACTTTACCATCGTTTTGTTTTTAGTCCTTTTAGAATTTCAGGGTTGACTCAGTTGATTGATAGGTTTGCTTACACAGCAGAGTTAGCCACTCAACAGACTCGACTGAGCTGTTGATAGTATAACTCAGCTGATTCAGCCACTTTAAAATACAGTTGACTTGGTTTTTAACAGTGGAAGACTTTCACCCTTAGTTTTGAATACGTTTTTCAACACTTGTTTTAAGATAGGTTATTATCAGTCGACTTAGAAAATTAACAATCGGTAATTATAAAGATAAGCAAGAATGTAAGTATGTTGAATGTAAAAAGACACAAGCAATTTATAGTGGTTCGAGGATGGGGTAATTCCTCTAATCCACTATTCTCCAACCCCTGGAGGAATCCGCTAATGTAACTTGACTTGGTTACAAAATGGTTACAGTCCGAGTCAGCTTTGATCACACAGCTAGCTGCTCCTAGGACTCAGCTTCTTCACAAGACGGCTGCCCTGCTACTTCAGTTCCTTCAAACCTTTGGAATTGTTCACACAGCCCTCTAATAGGTTCAAAGCTCTGGATCAATCTGAACCTTACTACACCTCCTTCAACCTTGGAGAATAGAGCACTTGTTCTTGAAACAAGTATTTTTTCTTCAACAAATGAAGTTGTCTTTCTTCACTGAATGTGTTGGATCGATTTTCTTCGAGTTTAGGCTTGAGGATAATATTTGAATGCTTGACAGTTATTGCTTTGCTTTGCAGGTTTTTTGCTTGATTTCTTGCGTACGTATTGGTTAACCTTCTCTCTGTGTATTCCTCAGCCTTTTATAGTGCAAGTTTGAAAAATATATCCGTTGATGAGATAGACGTATTTTTTAAGCTACACTTCATAGGTTGTTGGCTTGTCTTGTCTTGCAGCATTGATGTGGATTGTACCTTGAATTTTATGCTCTGCAGCCTTTCCTTAATCTCTGTAGGTTTTCAGGTACATCTCATTGGTTTCTTGCTTTTTGCACTCTTTCAGCAAAACAACTTTAATGTAGGCAGTCTGACACATGCCTATTTCCAGCAAAACATTGACTTTGCTTGACAATGGATCTCTTTCAACTTTCTTTGATCCTGTCTGTTGGGAAAATTTATGTATAGATTTTGATGATACCATGTAAAACTTAGATTAGGAAATTGGCACCCCATTTCAAATGTAATAGATAAGGTTCTATGAGCTGAGTCAAAGGCAGCCAAGTTGAAGATTACAAGACTAGTCTGAAGATTGAAGAAGAAGACCGAGTTGTGTGGCAGCTGATTAAAGTGAAGTGAAGGTTTAGTCAAGTGACAGAAAAGTTGTCTCAGTTAGCTGTCTGATAGCAAAGTCATTCCAAAATGACTGGAATCGATTGTCAAATGGGTATGCAGCAGACAGGACTCAAGAAAGCTGAAAGAGATCTGTTGTCAAGCCAAATCAAGGTTTTGCTAGAAATAGGCATGTGTCAGACTGCCAGCAATAAGGTTATTTTGTTGAAAGAGTGCAAAAAACAAGAAACCAATGAGATGTACCTGAAATTCTGCAGAGGCTAAGGAAAGGTTGTAGAGCATTAAGTTCAAGGTACGGTCTCCATCAATGCTGCAAGACAAGACAAGCGAACAACCTATGAAGTGTGGTTTGAAAAAAGTGTATATCTCTTCAACGGACATATTTTCAAACATGCACTATAAAAGGATGAGGATTCATTTGAAAGAAAGTTACCCAATCTACCAAGATTATCAAGCAAACAAGCATTCAAGCAATAACCTGCAAAATATCTCTCAAGCTTTCAAAGAAAATCCCCAAGCCTAAACTCGAAGGAAATTAATCCAACACACTCAGTGAAGGAAAGACAACTTCATCAGTTGAAAAGAAAAACTTGTTATCAAGAACAAGAGATCTACTCTCCAAGGTTGAAGGAGGTGTAGTAAGATTCCAGATTGAACCAGTGCTTTGAACCTATTGAAGAGCTAAGTGATCAAGTTCAAAGGTTTGAAGGAAGCTGAAGTAGCAGAGCAACTATCTAGTGAAGAAGCTGAGTCCTAAGAGCAGCTAGTTGTGTGATCAAAGCTGACTTGGACTGATAACCATTTTGTAACCAAGTCAAGTTACTTAGTGGATTCCTCCAGGGTTGGAGAAGAGTGGATTAGAGAAATTGCCTCATCCTCTAACCACTATAATTGCTTGTGTCCATTTACTTTCAGCACACTTACTTTCTTGCATTATATTCATATCTATTGATAGTTAAATTGCTTAAGTCTACTGATAATAACCCTGTTAAAAACAAGTGTTGAAAAACGTATTCAAAATCTAAGGGTGAAAGTCTTCCGCTGGTCAAAAGAAAACCAAGTCAATTGTTATTTTAAAATGTTAGCTGAAAACAGCTAAGTTATACTATCAACAACTCAGTCATGTCTGTTGAGTGGGTAACTTTGCTGTGTAAGCCGACTTAGTTGTCCCTCAAGGACTTAGTTGACATGAGTCAACTCTGAAATTGTTAAAAGGACTAAAATCGAAAAGTTGGTAAAGTTTAGTCAATCCTCGCCCTTCTAAACTTTACTTATCACCCCTTGGGACCTACACTGTCTGCTGCATATTCCTTTTTATAGTCAACTCCAATGATTTTGGAATGACTTTTTTGTCAATCAGTTGACTAAAACAGTTTTTCTGTCACTTGACTGAAACTTCACTTCACTTCACTCAGTTGTTACACAGTTAGGTCTTCTCTTCGATCTTCAGTCGAGTCCTACAATCTTCAACTTGGCTGCTTCATCTCAGCTTACATAGTCCTATCTATTATAAGTTGATTTACAGTTGAATTGGGTGCCAACTTTCTAATATAAGTTTTACATAGTATCATCAAAATCTATTACATGAATTTCTCAACATCTTGGGACTCAACTCTTCGTAATACAGTTGTCTCACTACTTTAGCTCTTCAAATCTTCAGGACTTCATCACTCAAGCCTCCTTCGGATTTGAAATAGGTTTGGACTAGAACATCACTATATCTCCTTCACTTCATGGAAATGTAGACCCCTTTGCCTTTAAACAAATGTTCCCTCTTCAACTGGAAGAACAACTTCTTTCTTCCACAAGGATGTGTTGGATAAAGTATCTTTGAATGTAGGCCTGAGGATGTAAGAATTTGTTTGCTTGAGAGAGTATTTGCAGATTTCTTGAATGCTTGAATATTTGCTCTCTTGTGTGTCACGTATTTTTCTCTCTGAAAATTTATCAGCCTTTTACAGTGAGTTTGAAATTTATCCGTTGAAGAGATAGACAAATTCAAACTCACACTTTTGTTCGTTGGCTTGTCTTGTATCTGTAGCATCTGATGTTGACCCAACCTTTTAATTTAGTGCTTGCAAAGCTATCAAACTTCAAAGTGTTCTCAGACTTTCCCATTGGCTCCAGCTTCTTGCACTCTTTCAGCAAGACAACTTTAAGGTTGCAGGTTTGTCTCATTACCAAAATGGGTAATACTTTAACTTTCTTCACAACGGACTACTTCAGCTTTCTTTAAGTCCTTCAGCTGCTTTACCTCATAAGATGAGTCTTCTCCTTCATTTCTTGGATGACTCTGTTGTAAATCTTCTGAAAGACACAACTAATATACTTGACTGAAGCTCTTCTGATCCACTCAGTTGCAACTCAGCTGATTCTTCTATGCATTCTTTAGCAAGTATTCTGTATCTTCAACTTAGCTTCTTATCGACTCAGCTAATTTTTTATTTATTACAAAGCTGAAATTACATACATAAATTGGGGTGCCAACTTTCTAATACTATGTTTCCTAACAATTTTCCCCTTTTTGATGATGCCAAAACTTATTTACAACATCATGTGTTGAATTTAAAATAATTGAAATAATGTATAAATTTTATTAATGAACATTCAACACTTACATTATTTGTATGTATTTACAAGTAAATTGTCGATTACAAAACAAAAATTTCCGACGATGACTAACATTTATCTTCTTGGTTGTATTCTTATCCTTTTCTTCATCCTCTATTCTTTTTCTATCATCTTCCTCTCTCCTTCGCCTCGTGTCTTCTTCTGCTTTGTTTCTCTCTTCTTCTTCCTTAGCCTTAGCTCATCTTGCTCATACTTGTGATCCAATTCATTAGCTCTACATTCAGCCTCTCTGTTCTGAGCTTCATCCAAACCCATCCAGTATGGTCCATCCCTTTTTATCCTTAGAGTGTGTTCGTGTATTACTTGAAGGATTTATGGCCATAATTCCACTGACTCTTTTGGGTAGAGAGCTTCTGCCTCTTCCACCAAAGTGAGAATCTCAGCCTCTTCCTCTATCTGAATTTCTTCCCCCTGCAAGGTTGTCTCCCCTAGGTATTGTGGGGAATTATTTGGTTCCCGGATCTAATCCGGGCCAAATAAGATCCGGCTTTTTAATCAAATTGAACGGAAGTGGAAGCGAGAGATTTCAAAAATCGATTTTAAGATATAAGAACACAAAATCATGCTTATTAAATTTATTCAAACTAAAGGAAGAAAAGAAAATTTACCTCTTTCGACGATTTTCTTGTTCTTCACTTTTTATCCGTCAATCCTTCGAATCCCGGCTCGTAGACACCACGATCTTCCAATTCAATCCTCCCTATCAACGAAAAGTGTGTGGGCACCCAAATAATAATTCTAAGTTCCTAACATTTATTTTCCTACGATGTACTCAACTCATGAGATCGTAGGATTGGGCTAACTGGATAGGAGGGGAATTGAACTAGTTTAAAATTAAACCAAGAAATCGCTCGGAAAGAGAACAAAAATCAACCCAATGGAACCGGGGTCGAAAAAACTATAATCTAATTGAGGTGGACCAAAAACGAAACAAACTTTGTCAAAAACTTGGTTTTGATATTAGTTGATCAACAACCTTTTGAAATTACTTTTCCGGTTTCACCAAAAAGACAAATCAATTTGTTGCAAGAAGTAGATCAAAATATTGGCCAAGTAAAAACTTGTTTCGATCGTATAGGGTGCGGTCTTAATTGCATGTATTTCAATTGTTGTTTAGGTAGCCGAAAACTCATTGTATTGTAATTGAGATATGTGGTCCCCTTTTTATAGTCTAGTCCAATCGCTTCCCACTCCAACTTAGTTTCCTATCTAATCTAGAATTTATAATTTTAGATAAACTCAAACTCTAATTGATAATTATCCAATATAATTAACAACTTAATAATTATATTAATATCATAAATATCTTATATCTATTTAATTCCAAATACAAATAAATCAGAAATATCGATATTCCGGAATTAACTGATATTAATATATTAGCCCATATATTTTGGAAAACTCTTTTCCATAAACCCTTAGGAACTGAAAATATTATTTCTAACCCGTTTACTCTAGGAAGGCGAACCAGGGACCATGGACCTATAATTATAAACTCCAATAAATCGAATAAATAATTAACTCTTTAATTAATTTATTCGACTTATTAATTCTGATATTACTCCACTATAAATTCGGAATTGCACTCTTATAATTATAGAATATCTTACTCTACGAATTGAGCAGTCAATTGATATAATCATTACATATAGATTAATCCTCCATAGACAATTCGTAATTGAAGCTATGTAGTATCCGTTAAACCTCTTCAATTACCTCTTATCCTCATTTACCATTAATTCACTAGTGAATGGTTAATTTATAATTGGATTATAAATTAGAGATCTCAAACCATTCAGTTCCAGAATTAACAAATGAGATAATCGTCTTTCTACTTCTCGCAAGAAGGAATAGATTCCATATTTGTAAATTTATATTCCCAGCTATTTAATTCAAATGTGAATCTAAAATGCAAGTGTTGGGAATGTCGTAGGACAAACTTAAACGAGAAAATTAAGAATCACACCGAAATAAACAGGAGTCTATAATCACTCGGGATTAAGATTTATCTATATATGATCATCTAGTGATTTAATTTGATTTTCCATTTCTACAACGGAATTTGTATGGAAAATTCAAATTAAATTGTTCCAAGTCTTATATGATCAAACCATATATAAATGCCCCCACTAAGATGTCTCCACATCAACGGTCCGGATAAGACAGTCACATTCAAAATGTTCTGGGCCGCATTAATGATGTTTTAATTAAAGATCCCATACTTTAATTAATTTCATTACGGACTTAATTTTAGTTTATTATCCATAATCTTAATCCTCTTGTATATAACACTTATATACTAAGATTATGGTTACAATAAATAAACTAGAGATTTTCATGATGTTCAAACAAATACATACTATATGCAAAAGAGTTCGAAAATAAATGTCGCATTTATTAATAATCAAAAACAATTCACAATTGATTTAAGGGCACTATCCCTAACAGGTACTTGGCTACTGGGCTTACTCTTAGTAGTCTGCTGACTCTTGGCTTTCTTTCCTTGAGTCGGTTGTTTCTTAGTCTCTTCGATATCTCTTAAGCCCTTAGCCCAATACAAATCCCAAGCATCAATAATATACATTCAAGCATGGTATCCTTCTGACAAAAGAGTGTCAAACTCTTCATTAGACCTTTCTTCCGATGGATCTGTTGGTGGTTTAGCTTCTTCATTCGGGAGCAACCCTGCTGGTGGAACACCATATTGGATATTTAACTTCTGAATTCTCTCCTCTTGACTCTTATCTAGCTTAGCTATTTCTTCTTTGGACTTCTGAAAAGATAATTTAGCTTTTTCTTCAACTGACAAGTCTTGAGGGAGTTGAGATAGGATGGAGGTGGTGCCTTTTATTTTAATCGATTTTGTAGGGGGTGCTTTCTCTTCCCCTTTATTGGTATCATCACTTTGAGAAAATGGTTGGACTGATCGGAAATGGAATCAAGTTTTTTGTGAGTTACTGAGTCTCTTTGCTTCTTGATTTGAGTTGAGTACATGCGATTGTTTCTTCATAAATAGAATCTCTTCTTTCTTTCAAATGGGCTTCCATGTACTCCATCTTCTTTTCCATTTTCGTCTGGAGCAGTTCCATATTAGATAAGTGACTCATTTCCATACGTGCAATATTATCCTTCTGACATTGTTGGAAGGCAAGTTGATCAGCTCCCCAGACCAAAAACTTGGAATACAACTGTCTGAAGTAGCCAACTTGCTCCCTACATAGAGCCTTTATCTGCTGCACCCATTCTTTGATCCATAATACAACTCCTTGGATACCCCCTGTGATAGTGGCATCATGATTGTCGATTCTCATGCTTAAGTCAGCAATACCTTTCTCCATGGCCTACATTTCTTCACACATGGCTCTGAAGGCTCATCGAAAGTTTGATGCTTGTTCACTAGTGTCCTCTGGTGCGAAATGGAAATCAAAATCATGGCCATATGGAACAATATACGTATCCACATCAAATCATATATAAATGCCCCCACTAAGATGTCTCCACATCGACGGTCCGGATAAGACAGTCACAATCAAAATGTTCTGGGCCGCATTAATGATGTTTTAATTAAAGATCCCATACTTTAATTAATTTCATCACGGACTTAATTTTAGTTTATTATCAATAATCTTAATCCTCTTGTATATAACTCTTATATACTAAGATTATGGTTACAATAAATAAAATAGGGATTTTCATGATGTTCAAACAAATACATACAATATGCAAAAGAGTTCGAAAATAAATGTCGCATTTATTAATAATCAAAAACAATTCACAATTGCTTTAAGGGCACTATCCCTAACAATCTCTCACTTGCCCTAAAGCATATGGGACATGCCTCCTAGTCCTATGTTCTTGTGCCTCTAAAAACACTTTTGAGGTTGGGTCTTGTTGACAAGATCAACAAGAATGTACACTAACCCAGATATCGACTTTCGAGTATCCTTGTCTGACTAGAAGTCAGAATCAGTGCAGTCGTCTATTTTAAGGTCAACCACCTAAATAGACAAACATCTTGATCTCAAACATATTTGAGAAGGTTATTGACTATTATCGAATGAAATATTTCTGGATTATATTGAAACTAGTTGGTTATCCCTACCGCATATCAAATACCGAGCCTAGTACACAACATAACATACATAAGGCTGCTTACTGTAGAGGCATAGTGAATACGTCTCATGTTCTCTTCCTCCTGAGGTGTCTTAGGAAACCGCTCTTTGGAGAGAACGACTCCATGTCGAGTTGGTAGGTAACCCTTTTTGGAATCTTGCATTCTATAACGCGACAACATCTTATTGATATAAGAAGCTTGAGACAATGCCAATAATTTGTTCTTCTGATCTCTAACGGTTCGAATTCCAAGAACATAATTCGCTTCTCCCAAATCTTTCATTTGGAATTGCTTGGCAAGCCAACCTTTAATCGCAGATAACATCTCTACATCGTTCCCAATGAGTAGAATGTAATCTACGTAAAGTACTAAAAATGCCACTTTACCATCCTTGATCTGCTTGTATACACAAGGCTCATCAATACTTTGGTCAAAACCATAAGACTTGATCATCTCATCAAATCTATGGTTCCGTGACCTTGAGGCTTGCTTTAACCTATAAATGGATCTAAGCAATTTGCAGACTTTCTGCTCTTGACCTTCGGCTACAAAATCCTCTGGTTGCTGCATGTAGATTTCTCGTCTAGATGGCTATTCAAAAAGGCCGTCTTGACATCCATCTGCCATATCTCATAGTCAAGATATGCACAAGAATTGAAAGTAGTATGCGGATAGATTTTAGCATTGCTACAGGCGAGAAAGTCTCCTCGACTCCCTCCTTTTGGGTGTAACCCTTAGCCACTAGCCTTGCTTTGAAAGTCTCTACTTTCCCATCCACACCCTTCTTTCTCTTATAGATCCATTTGCACCCAATGGGCCTAACATCCTCAGGTGGATCTACAAGAACCCAGATAGTGTTAGAGTACATAGAGTCCATTTCTTGGTTCATAGCTTCAAGCCACCTCTCTTTATCAGAATCCTCTATCGCTTGTCGAAAAGACAATGGATCATCGTCTACCCTATCGGAGACTGCAACATTTGCCTCTTCGATTTGACGATAGTGGATTGGTGGTATAATCACCCTCCCACTACGTCGAAGTGTCGTGACATTCTGATTGGGTATAGTGGTATTTTTAGCGATTTCCCCAACAACTCTTGTTGATTGTGGTCTGATCTCATCAGAAAGTAACTCCTCGAGTACAACTTTACTTGAGGTTGGAAATTTTCTATATATATCGTTCTCAAGAAAGATAGCATTAGTCGAAACTATTACTTTCTTTTCTTGCGGATCATAAAACAAACCTCCTCTCATTCATTTGGGATATCCAACGAACAGATACACTTCTAAACGTGGATGCAACTTTCCAGTCTTTCCTTTCAGCACATGTGTTGGGCACCCCCATATGCGAAAGTGGCGTAAACTAATTTTACTCCCATTCCACAACTCTAGTGGTGTCTTTTGGATTGACTTAGACAGAACTACATTCAGAATGTAAACTGCCGTTTGCAATGCATACCCCCAAAATGAATCAGGCAGTGTTGCGTAGCTCATCATCGACCTGACTATATCAGCAAGCAACGTTCGGTTTCTCCTTTCAGCAACACCGTTTTGCTGAGGGGTGCCAAGTGCTGTGAGTTGGTACAAAATACCATGCTCTAGCAAATAATCTTTGAACTCAGTATCGACATACTCGCCCCCTCGATCAGATCGAAGGCACTTCAAAGATTTTCCTAGCTGCTTTTCAGCTTCCGCATGAAATTCCTTGAACTTTTCAAAAGTCTCGGATTTTCTATGCATGAGATAAACATATCCAAACCTCGAGCAATCATCAATAAAAGTGACGAAGTACTCAAAGCCACCTCTAGCTTGTGTGGTCATGGGACCACAAACATCACTATGCACAAGCTCTAGTGGTTCTTTGCTCTATTGCCTTTGCCGAAAAGCTCTCTTAGTCATTTTTCCTTCTGACAGGATTCACAAACAGGAAGAGTGCCAACTTTTAGCTCTCTCAAAGGACCATCCTTTGCAAGTCTATTTATCCTTTCTAGTGAAATATGCCCTAACCTTAGATGCCAAAGATATGTTTCATCATCTTGAGAAACCTTTTGCCTTTTTGGTTTAGGATGTTCTACTCCAAACATTTCGGCATTTAGCGTGGTTGTTCATTAGGCTTAATTAAATAGAGTCCATTTTCCAATCTTGCAAAGACAAATATTACGCCCATTTTTAGAAATAATAATCGAATTATCATTAAAAGATAATGAAAATAAATGTTCATGCAACTTTGAAACAAAAATCAAATTTCTACGGAAAACCAGGAATATAAAAACATCGTTTAAAATCAATATTTTATCTCTAATATTAAGCTTAATTACTCCAATCGCTTTTGCGAAACCATCGCTCCATTGCCAACTCGCATTGTGAAAGACCCATCGGCAAGCTCTTCATAAGAGTTAAGCATTTGTAAGGAAGAACAAACATGATTAGTAGCTCCAGAGTCAACTACCCAAGTAGAAGAATCTCTAGCTACCAAACAACTTTCAAGAACAAGTAAATCAAATTTACGTTTCTTGTTGTCCTTTACTTTGGAGAGAAACTTGGGGCAGTCTCTCTTCCAATGTCCCTCTTCACCGCAGTGGAAACAATTTCCCTTTGGTTTAGAGGAACCTTGCTTCTTGCCTTTGAGATTTTCACATACGAGTGCAATATTCATGTTACTATTCCACTTATTACGATTTTCTCCAGTTAATGAATCATTCGACAGTGTAAGCATAGGACAAGACATCATTGCTGAAAATTAAATAAAGCGACATAAATAAGCGAACGAACATCATAGAGCATTCAATTTAGGAATCATAAACATGATGCATGAAAGCAATAAAGTTTATCCTACCAATTCCAAGGTAATTTAATCTCACATTTGAAAAGCCGCCGTAGGGTAGGTCAAATCAAATGACGATTAAATCGAGACCATCTCAGATTAATAATATAAATAATCAAGACATCTCATATCTTCATTTATTTATTAATCACCTTTTAATTTAGCCTAGATACATTCAAACTATTTGATTGTATCCTTATGAGTGTCACCCATTATTTTGGATTTTAAAAATTAACTCAAAATCGCCGCCGTAGGGTAGGAAAATTAAGAGTTAAATTTTAAATTCCTATCCTTTCAGAGATTAAGCCTTGATTATTGATTTAAGTGAAAACCATCCGTAGGGGGACGAATCTGAGCGTCGCGAGGCATCACTTAAATCTCATGGTGCTTTAATCAATAATGGAGGCCATAGGATTTATTGTCATGAATCCTTCTCGCACTCATTATTTTATAATAAATGCTTCCTAAACATTTAAGTTATAAAACATCTTATGTTTTAATAAGTCAAGTCCAATCCTATTGGTCTGTTTGATTAAAATTCTCTAATTAAAAAATCTAACTTTTAGAAATTAAATCATAATTTTAATCAATTGATTAAAATTCTCTAATTTAAAAATCTAACTTTTAGAAATTAAATCATAATTTTAATCAACTTTAAAAACCCCTAAATTATCAAAATAATTAAGGGAATATGGATAAAACGGAAAATATTCATGAAAGAACAAAGGAAACAACGCGCCTACTGAAAATGAGACATGCCCGAGCCCCGCCAGACTCCGCCCGAATCGCCGAGCCCCGCCCAAGGCCGCCTGCGCGCGCTACCCGGTTGCCCGAATGCGTATCCGAATTATTTCATTTCTAAAACATGTAATTCAGAGATTTTTCATAAAAACCGGATCCAATTTTCACAAAATTAATTCCAAACAATTATACCGATTTTAATATCATATAAACCACTTTTATACAAAATTTAAAAATTTATATAAAACACTTTTATACAAAATTTTAAAAATTATATAAAACACTTTTATATCAATTTTAAAAACCATATAAAACACTTTTATATCAATGTCAATCTATCTCATAGATATATCATAATAATTAAACAATTCAATTATCAGGATGCATGACATGCTTGGGAGTGGGTTCCATGAATAACATATCAATATGCATGGCACATATATCACATATACATCACATAAATATTAATCTGTAAAATAATAAATATGATGATTTGAATCGATGCCTTAAATTCAAAAACGCCCAAGCATCCATATATCAAAACATGCAAGATCAAATCCTAAACCCACTCCAAAATAAATTTAATAAAGTAGATCTAGTTCTTATATCAAAAACCAAATGGCTCTGATACCATTTGTTGGGAATTATTCGGTTCCCAGATCTAATCCGGGCCAAATAAGATCTGGCTTTTCAATCAACTTGAACGGAAGCGGAAGCGAGAGATTTCAAAAATCGATATTTAGATATAAGAACACAAAATCATGCTTATTAAATTTATTCAAACTAAATGAAGAAAAGAAAATTTACCTCTTTCGACGATTTTCTTGTTCTTCGCTTTTTATCCGACAATCCTTCGAATCCCCGAATCTCGTAGACACCACGATCATCCAATTCGATCCTCCCTATCAACGGCAGTGTGTGGGCACCCAAATAATAATTCTAAGTTCATATCTTTTATTTTCCTACGATGTACTCAACTCATGAGATCATAGGATTGGGCTAACATGATATGAGGGGAATTGACCTAGTTTAAAATTAAACCATGAAATCGATCGGAAAGAGAACAAAAATCGACCCAATCGAACTGGTCGAAAACTCTATCTAATTGAGGTGGACCGAAAAACAAAACAAACTTTGTCAGAAACTTGGTTTTGATATTAGTTGACCAACAACCTTTTGAAATTACTTTGCTGGGTTTGACCAAAAAAGACAAATCAATTTGTTGCAAGAAGTAGATCAAAATATTGGCCAAGTAAAAACTTGTTTCAGTCGTATAGGGTGCGGCCTTAATTGCATGTATTTCAATTGTCGTTTAGGTAGCCGAAAACTATTGTATTGTAATTGAGAGATGTGGTCCCCTTTTTATAGGTCTAGTCCAATCAGTTTCCCACTCCAACTTAGTTTCCTATCTAATCTAGAATTCATAATTCTAGATAGACTCAAACTCTAATGATTATATTAATATCATAAATATCTTATATTTATTTAATTCCAAATACAATCAAACTGTAGAATATCATATATTCCCGAAATTAACTGATATTAATATATTAGCCCATATATTTTGGAAAACTCTTTTCCATAAACCCTTAGGAACTGAAAATAATATTTCTAACCCGTTTACGCTAGGAAGGCGAACCAGGGACCATGGACCTATAATTATAAACTCAATAAATTGAATAAATAATCAACTCTTTAATTAATTTATTCGACTTATTAATTCGATATTACTCCACTATAAATTCGGAATTGCACTCTTATAATTATAGAATATCTTACTCTACGAATTGAGCAAATCAATCGATATAATCATTACATATAGATAATCCTCCATGACAATTCGTAATTGAAGCTAGATAGTATCCGTTAAACCTCTTCAATTACATCTTATCCTCATTTACCATTAATTCACTAGCGAATGGTTAATTTATAATTGGATTATAAATTAGAGATCTCAAACCATTCAGTTCCAGAATTAACAAATGAGATAATCGTCTTTCTACTTCTCGCAAGAAGGAATAGATTCCATATTTGTGAATTTATATTCAAAACTATTTAATTCAAATGTGAATCTAAAATGCAAGTGCTGGGATGTCGTAGGACAAACTTAAACGAGAAAATTAAGAATCACACCGAGATAAACAGTAGTCTATAATCACTCAGGATTTAGATTTATCTATATATGATAATCTAGTGATTTAATTTGATTTTCCATTTCTACAACGGAATTTGTATGGAAAATTCAAATTAAATCGGTCCAAGTCATATATGATCAAACCATATATAAATGCCCCCGTGAAGCCCCGATTTTTCCGAAGCTATTAGTTGAACCTTATTGTTGTTTAAGCTTTTTTGATCGACTATTTTACCGCGTCATTTTGACGGGTAATTATTAATAATATATACATTTTGTATTTTATTTCATTTTATTTAATTACTTGTGATCATGATCATCATTAATTCTATTCCTCATTTATGATCACTTGATTGATCATTAGTACTATTTTTGTATTTATTAGTCACCTTGGAATTTTAAGAGACTATTTATTTTAGAGATTTTTACCTTATAGAATTAAGATGTTGATTTAGATTAAGTGATCATGAGACTTACAAGTGATCAAGGGAATCACTAATTATTTTGGAGATTGATATATTTCATCTATTGTCACGCCCAAACGGGACGCGATGGACGATTCACAACTTAAATACAAATGGACTAACATTCCGCATAATACCAATGAGAACCCAATAAGACATAAGAGTCTAATAGCAATGAAATAAATAACGGATACAAGTTATCACTTAAAGTCTACATTCCAACATCCAAATTACATCCCGAAATTCAACAAGGTAGTAACTTAAAGTCGAGGATCATACGCCCCTCAATTACAAACCCGAATTGATTAGGATACAAGAGTCCAACAACAACATAATAAGAAAAGAGTCCGATCAACAACAAGATGCGAGAAATCCAACAAGCGTAGTACAATGTCTCAATCCGAGCGGTTCAAAGATCCCCAATAAATCCTCATCTAAGGTTAGAAAATGCAGTGGGGATGAGACAAAAATCTCATGGATGGGGTGATCGGTAATGCGAGTGTGGCGTAATATAGTTAATGTGAGAAAACATGATTATACGAAACGTGAGTATGATGCATGGTTTCACACACGATTCATAAGCGTCGTGATAAATTATTTAAATAATATATTTACATTTAAGAAAATAGTTCATGGTCACACAGGCACTATGTGATACACTCAAGACAAGTAGATTGCGTGCGGAAGTGTAACGCCAATCCTATGCAAGCAATTAATGGTTGCGTGCGGACTTGTAGCGCCAACCAATGCAAAAAGCAGTAGCGGTTGCGTGCACGGAATGTAACGCCAACCAAAACGGGGCGATAACTCCGGAATCGTGTGGATCGAGACAAATGATTCTTCGTTCTTCCTTGTAACTCCCGGTCGGTATGGTCCAAGACCGCACCTTATCGCTCCGTAGGCAAAGACAAAATCCCGATAGAGCCGGCGAGGCTCGGATCTGTCATAATCATGATTATACCTCGATCTACGACCCGCTTCCCTTGGACAAACTCCGTCCTCGCCTTGCGGGATTAGGGCGATGGGGCCTATGGAGAGTGGAATAGCAGCCGAGCTGCCCGGTTCCATCCCCGACGTATCCATTCCGAGTCGTGAGCTCGACACACCAAGTTGACTCGGCAGAAGTAATTACAATTACAGCAAAACCAGGCAATGAGTATTATTGATTCAGAAGCGCTTTAGGAGCAATTTTTGAAAAACGCGAGTGGCAATTATGGCGTTGGTGGAGTATTTGGATGAAGATGATTATCGGAAGGATAAGCAACCTTCGATATCTTGAAAGATTAGGTGGAACATAAGTCCGTCATAGATTCCAAAATCGCAAGACGAGGAAGTCGCTTCCGCGATTGGGTATTAATCGGTCAAATTGATCCGATAAGTCGGGTTTTTGGAAAAGTAAAATACTTAAATTAAATCTCCAAGTCAGAGAGTCCATGGCGATTTTAGTAAAATAGAAAATAATTTGAGTGAGGTCCTTTATAAAAGGAAAATTGTAATTTAGCCCCGTTTTGTAAAAACTAACACTTTTGGGGTTAAAAATTGAATAATTAAATATCTCGACCTTGAAAAATTATGAGGTCAGTTCCTAAATTCTCCAAATTGTCCAGAGATTCAGATTTTAAAAGCTTTGGGGTCGAGTTTTTGTAAAAATCTCACATTGGCCCCAAATTTGTAAAAATTGCCAATTCGGACCTTAAGTTTTAAAAATTCGAACCCACAAACCGGAAGGGATTTTAATGTGGTTCCAGTTAGAAAATGTCACTAAGGTTAGTAGGATATTGGGACAAAAGCAGTTTTTAAAAACAATATGTGTAGGTCCTCAATTTTTGAAAATATCATTTTTGTCCCATTTTAAAATAATTGCCTTTAAGGCTTTTAGGGGTCCAATTATTATGAAATTTGAACCTTGGGTCCAAAATACAATTAAGTTATAGTTAAGTTAGTATTCCCAGGTGCATGGATTGCATAAGTCCTGAAAATTGCATTTGGGTCCTCAAGTTTAATATTTTTCACATTAGTCCCTCAATTTTAGTAAAATTGTTTTCCAAGCCCTAACCACTTGGATTTTTGGAATACTTTTAAAATATGGGATTCCCAGTAACTTAAAAGTAAAAATTTCAATTTATAAAGTTTAGTTCTGGTACAGTTTTAAAAATTGCAAAGTAGCCCTTAAACTTTCAAAATTTTACAATCTAGTCCTTGGGCTTTTAAAGGTTGATTTTATTTATCTTAAAACTCTTAAAACATTATTAAAATGTCCAAAAATCATTTTTGAACCTGAGTATAGTCCCAAATTTCGAATTTTGCAGAGGGGTCCTTTAACTTTTATTTTCTTGCAATTTAGTCCACCAACTTTCCATTTTTGCATTTTAAGTCCAAAATTGAAATTTAATCAATTATGCTCGACTTTTCCAGGTTATAAGTCATCCAAAACATAGATTTTAAAGATCATACACATGCATGTCCAACACATACAAGAATTCATCAATTAAAGCATTAAAGTGTACATGCATGCACCTAAAATTCAATAAATAGTAATTTTAAGCAACTCTTGAGAATTTTTATGATTTGATATATAAAATTGACATGCAATACATAGATTATATATATCTCAAGGCTCATGATCAAATTTTCTACATGCATTTTAATAAAACACCTAAAAGTTGGAAAAATAATTTTCCACCCACCTTAATTTTGGAAATTGTGAAATAAAGGGATAATTTCACAATTTTGAGTGAGGCTTCTTAGGTCAGCCCCTAAGTCAAGAAAATATCAAAATTTGGAGTTAGAAAAATGAGAGAAAAATTAAGGAGAAAAAAAGAAGAAAATAAGGAGATGAAAAGGACTACACTTTACTTGTGTAGTAGATATTTGGAGACTAGTTGAAGCTCAAAATTTGGAAATTTGGCTCAACTCCAAAAATCTCCTAAGGTCAGCCCCTATTTCTCAAAAATGAAAAAGGGTGTTAAAATTTGAAAAAAAAAAAAAATAGGAAGAGTAGGAAAGAAGGTCTAGTACATAATTCTTACCTTGTAGTCAAATTTTCTCTATTTTTTCTTCAAGCTTGAGGTCCTTCTTCAAAATATTGTCAAGCTCTAACCTTCAAAGTCTTCTAAATGTACCTCCAAAACCAAATTTAAACTTAAGTTAAAAAGGTGGAGAGATGTATAATGTGATATCCAAAAATGGATTAAAGCTAAAATTTCTTACCTTTTAGTATAGTGGTTCGATTTTTATGAAGGATAGGGAGGAAGATGTTGAAATTTTTTCTAAGTATGGAAGAAGAAAGTGAAAGAAAGAATAGAGAGATGTTGGGAGTTTTTAGAGAGAAGGAGGAGAAGGCTTTGAGTACTAGAATGTGTTGATGAGAAATGAGATGAAAATTTGATGAAAAAATGCCATAATGGCCGTGTAGTATGAGAGAGAGGAGAGGAAATTTTGATCAAATTGTGTCTTGTAATTTGTCTCTTACATGGAGACAAAAATGCAAGTCAAAGTGTGGGTCAATTTGAATTTGAGAGGAATAAGAAGAATGTTGGTTAAGTGGGAATAAGTTGGGGAAAATAGTAATAAAGAATTGGTGTATAAGATGATGTGTATAATGTTTGAATTAATGATATAATTATACACAAGATGACTAATATATGGTGTATGTGTACAAGAGTTGGATGATATTTTTATCCCAAAATATCCATCATGGCCGTCCACTATGAGGAAAAATGGTAATTCCATATATTTTTTTTTGTCCCAATTTTGATGATAATAGATGAAATATATCAATCTCCAAAATAATTAGTGATTCCTTGATCACTTGTAAGTCTCATGATCGCTAATCTAAATCAACATCTTAATTCTATAAGGTAAAAATCTCTAAAATAAATAGTCTCTTAAAATTCCAAGGTGACTAATAAATACAAAAATAGTACTAATGATCAATCAAGTGATCATAAATGAGAATAGAATTAATGATGATCATGATCACAAGTAATTAAATAAAATGAAATAAAATACAAAATGTATATATTATTAATAATTACCCGTCAAAATGACGCGGTAAAATAGTCGATCAAAAGCTTAAACAACAATAAGGTTCAACTAATAGCTTCGGAAAAATCGGGGCTTCACATCTATTATCATCAAAATTGGGACAAAAAAAAAAAATATATATGGAATTACCATTTTTCCCTCATAGTGATTGCCATGATGGATATTTTGGGATAAAAATATCATCCAACTCTTGTACACATACACCATATATTAGTCATCTTGTGTATAATTATATCATTAATTCAAACATTATACACATCATCTTATACACCAATTCTTTATTACTATTTTCCCCAACTTATTCCCACTTAACCAACATTCTTCTTATTCCTCTCAAATTCAAATTGACCCACACTTTGACTTGCATTTTTGTCTCCATGCAAGAGACAAATTACAAGACACAATTTGATCAAAATTTCCTCTCCCTCTCTCTCATACTACACGGCCATTATGGCATTTTTTTCATCAAATTTTCATCTCATTTCTCATCAACACATTCTAATACTCAAAGCCTTCTCCTCCTTCTCTCTAAAAACTCCCAACATCTCTCTATTCTTTCTTTCACTTTCTTCTTCCATACTTAGAAAAATTTCAACATCTTTCTCCCTATCCTTCATAAAAATCGAACCACTATACTAAAAGGTAAGAAATTTTAGCTTCAATCCATTTTTGGATATCACATTATTCATCTCTCCACCTTTTTAACTTAAGTTTAAATTTGGTTTTGGAGGTACATTTAGAAGACTTTGAAGGTTAGAGCTTGACAATATTTTGAAGAAGGACCTCAAGCTTGAAGAAGAAAATAGTAGAGAAAATTTGACTACAAGGTAAGAATTATGTACTAGACCCTTCTTTCCTACTCTTCCTATTTTTTTCAAATTTTAACACCTCTTTTTCATTTTTGAGAAATAGGGCTGACCTTAGGAGATTTTTGGAGTTGAGCCAAATTTCCAAATTTTGAGCTTCAACTAGTCTCCAAATATCTACTACACAAGTAAAGTGTAGTCCTTTTCATCTCCTTATTTCCTTCTTTTCTCCTTAATTTTTCTCTCATTTTTCTAACTCCAAATTTTGATATTTTCTTGACTTAGGGGATGACCTAAGAAGCCTCACTCAAAATTGTGAAATTATCCCTTTATTTCACAATTTCCAAAATTAAGGTGGGTGGAAAATTATTTTTCCAACTTTTAGGTGTTTTATTAAAATGCATGTAGAAAATTTGATCATGAGCCTTGAGATATATATAATCTATGTATTGCATGTCAATTTTATATATCAAATCATGAAAATTCTCAAGAGTTGCTTAAAATTACTATTTATTGAATTTTAGGTGCATGCATGTACACTTTAATGCTTTAATTGATGAATTCTTGTATGTGTTGGACATGCATGTGTATGATCTTTAAAATCTATGTTTTGGATTACTTATAACCTGGAAAAGTCGAGCATAATTGATTAAATTTCAATTTTGGACTTAAAAATGCAAAAATGGAAAGTTGGTGGACTAAATTGCAAGAAAATAAAAGTTAAAGGACCCCTCTGCAAAATTCGAAATTTGGGACTGTAATCAGGTTCAAAAATGATTTTTGGACATTTTAATAATATTTTAAGAGTTTTAAGATAAATAAAATCAACCTTTAAAAGCCCAAGGACTAGATTGTAAAATTTTGAAAGTTTAAGGGCTACTTTGCAATTTTTAAAACTGTACCAGACCTAAACTTTATAAATTGAAATTTTTACTTTTAAGTTACTGGGAATCCCATATTTTAAAAGTATTCCAAAATCCAAGTGGTTAGGGCTTGGAAAACAATTTTACTCAAATTGAGGGACTAATGTGAAAATATTAAACTTGAGGACCCAAATGAAATTTCCAGGACTTATGCAATCCATGCACCTGGGAATACTAACTTAACTATAACTTAATTGTATTTTGGACCCAAGGTTCAAATTTCATAATAATTGACCCCTAAAAGCCTTAAAGGCAATTATTTTAAAATGGGACAAAAATGATATTTTCAAAAATTGAGGGACCTACACATATTGTTTTTAAAAACTGCTTTTGCCCCAATATCCTACTAACCTTAGTGACATTTTCCAACTGGAACCACATTAAAATCCCTTCCGGTTTGTGGGTTCCGAATTTTAAAACTTAAGGTCCGAATTGGCAATTTTTACAAATTTGGGGCCAATGTGAGATTTTTACAAAAACTCGACCCCAAAGCTTTTAAAATCTGAATCTCTGGACAATTTGGAGAATTTAGGAACTGACCTCATAATTTTTCAAGGTCGAGATATTTAATTATTCAATTTTTAACCCCAAAAGTGTTAGTTTTTACAAAACGGGGCTAAATTACAATTTTCCTTTTATAAAGGACCTCACTCAAATTATTTTCTCTTTTACTAAAATCGCCTAGACTCTCTGACTTGGAGATTTAATTTAAGTATTTTACTTTTCCAAAAACCCGACTTATCGGATCAATTTGACCGATTAATACCCGATCGCGGAGCGACTTCCCCGTCTTTGCGATTTTGGAATCTATGACGGGACTTATGTTCCACCTAATCTTTCAAGATATCGAAGGTTGCTTATCCTTCCGATAATCATCTTCATCCAAATACTCCACTAACGCCATAATTGCCACTCGCGTTTTTCAAAAATTGCTCCTAAATCGCTTCCTGAATCAATAATACTCATTGCCTGGTTGATGCACTTTAATTGTAATTACTTCCGATCGAAGTCAACTTGGTGTGTCGAGCTCACAATCGGAATGGATACGTCGGGGATGGAACCGGCAGCTCGGCCGCTATTCCACTCTTCCCGGCCCCATCGTCCTAATCCCGCAAATCGAGGGACGGAGTTTGTCCAAGGGAAGCGGGTCGTAGTATCGAGGTATAATCATGATTATGACAGATCCGAGCCTCGCCCGGCTCTCTTGGGATTTTGTCTTTGCCTACGGAGCGATAAGGTGCGGTCTTGGACCATACTTGACCGGGAGTTACAAGGAAGAACGAAGGAATCGCTTTCGATCCACACGATTCCGAGTAATCGTCCGTTTTGGTTGGCGTTACATTCCCGCACGCAACCGCTACTGTTTTGCATTGGTTGGCGCTACAAGTCCGTGACGCAACCATTAATTGCCTTGCATAGGATTGGCGTTACACTTCCGCACGCAATCCTACTTGTCTTGGATCGTATCACATAGTGCTGTGTGACCATGAACTATTTTCTTAAAAGCGTAAATATATTATTTAAATAATTTATCACGACGCTTATGAATCGTGTGTGAAACCATGCATCATACTCACGCGTTTTAAATATTGTTTTCTCACATTAACTATATTACGCCACACTCGCACACGATCACCCCATCCATCGAGATTTTTGTCTCATCCCCGCTGTTTTCTAACCTTAGATGAGGATTTATTTGGGGATCTTTGAACCGCTCGGATTGAGACATTGTACTACGCTTGTTGGATTTATCGCATCTTGTTGTTGATCGGACTCTTTTCTTATTATGTTGTTGTTGGACTCTTGTATCCTAATCAATTCGGGTTTGTAATTGAGGGCGTATGATCCCTTGACTTTAAGTTACTACCTTGTTGAATTTCGGGATGTAATTTGGATGTTGGAATGTAGACTTTAAGTGATAACTTGTATCTGTTATTTATTTCCATTTGCTATTTAGACTCTGTCTTATTGGGTTCTCATTGGTATTGTCGGAATGTTAGTCCATTTGTATTTAAGTTGTGAATCGTCCATCGCGTCCCGTTTGGGGCGTGATAAGAAGAGGTATCGAGCTCGGCTAGTAAGATGGAAACTTACACCGAGCCGACCCGGATAGGACCTCGATGCGTGTTTTGGGTAGTACCGCGACTTGACTAATTAAGTGTGAAATCGATTTCAAATTGGCATATAACCGTCTTATTGATATTTGAACTAAGTTAGAATGCATACTTTGAGATTCATAATCATACTTGTCTTGACTTAGTTGATTTTGACCGATTTCCTTACTCGTTCTCTCCCTTATTCTTTCTTATCTTTCCTCTACCTTTGATGATCCGCCTTAGTTTGTTTTATCGGGATGGAGCCGACGCCGCCGTGGTGGGATGTATTCCATGCCCTTTGTGCCGAGGGAATATTACCGGCACGCGATGATTCATTGGCACCGGAAAGCGAACGCACGACGACCACGAACTAGCCCAGGAGCGCCAACGCAGAGACGACTCGGCGCTTGGCGATAAGCCAAGATGAGAAGAACGAATCACCACTTGTCATCAAGGACCGCGATAACACCATAAGAGCGGGGAGGACCAAATACGAGTATCCGGGAGCGCTTGGATAACATGAGGGAGAAAATGAAGAGGACGGCGACGGTCGCCGAAAATGGGAGATTGATGCCCGTCTATCCCGTAGTCTTCAAGTCGATCGCTTGGAGGAGACCCTCATCAAGCGGATGACATCATTGAGACCTTACACAGGCCCTAACTCGGAGGGACGCCGCACTAGAGGCTGCTTTAGCGGCAAATGCTCAGCCATTGCCACCGCCCGAGGCGGAACTCATACGATGCCGGGAGGATCCCGAAGAGGGATCCCGAGGAGATCCCGAGAAGGATCCCGAGGAGGATCAATCGACATTGGAGAGCGGAGGCTGCTCCACTCGATGAGGCACGGGGCTTTGAGCGGTGGTTGGACTTTGTGGATTGGCCGAGGTTGGCGCGCCTCAACCCGACCCACCCGATCATAGACATAGGCTGCGGCGATGATGATGGCGATCTCACCGATTAGCTAGCGATTGTCGATTGTACTTTTGTTGTTGTAGCTGTGTAGTCCATGTTGTACCTTACATTATTGTACTAGATTTGGATGTATTTTGATTCCATGTATCCGACTTAGTATTCTCAATGATGTACTTTGGGTGTATTCAATTTTATATTAATGGATATACCTTTTACTATTTATTCAATTGTCTTGTGTTGATGTTACTATCCTGCGATATCTTTTACTTTACGCGAATAATTATTGTATTCATTTACTCGCAAATCGCAACTAACGCTCCCGGATCTGAGAATGGCGGAGAACATTGAGGATGTGGGAGACCTCGTCGCGTTCCACGAGGAGACGACGATGTACCCGGGACCGGGTACCCTCCTGAATTACCACCACCTCCTCCACCGTGTGGCAGGAGACAATCGATCAAGCAAGCATTGCAAAGCAAATCTTTTGGTGTTTATGAGGCAACAGCGAGCCTCAACCCCGTGCTCCCGAACCCCGCCCGAGAGGCGAACGATCGCACATTGGAGCGATTCTGCGGTTCGACCCACCAACCTTCTTGGGAGAGCCGGACGATGTGAAAGCGGAAGAATGGATAGAGAAGTTGGAAAATATCTTCAATACTCTTCAATACTCCGAAAAGAGAGTCACACTAGCTGTATTTAAATGCGGAATCACCAGAGACTAGTGGAGGGCGGTTGAAAGGAGATGGGAACAGACCCAGAGTAATCGAATACATGGGAAATTTCTTGGCTGAGTTCAATGAACAAGATATTCCCAGTCGTGAAGGAAGCACGCCGGATGAATTCCATAGATTAAGGCAAGGAACTGACATGTGGCTCGATCTGATCAATTTCACCGATTGTCCAAGTATGCTCAGGGACAATCGATGCAAGCGAGGATAAGCTTTACAAGTTTACTCGAGGATTGAAATCGAACTTGAAAAGATTGTTGACAGTTGAACCGCAACCTACTCGGCCATGATAAAGGTAGCTCTCCGCATCGAGTCGGGATCAACCGTATTGGGATGACATTCAGTGAGTAGGCCTCGAACGATTTTAAGAGGCGGTACTGTGGGACAACCGTCTAAACCGCTGCTAAGTTTCGAAGGGACCGTTAACGGGACAAAAAGAGACCAAGATAAGGAAAGCCGGGTCGGGAATGTACGCATTGCCGAAAACCGACATACTGCCGACAAGCTGGCGCGTAAACAAGGAAGGTGTTTGCGTTGTGGTAATGTCGGCCTGCAAGATTGCCAAGTACAATAACCGATCCAAACCAACGCAACCACGTGGCGAAATGGCCGGGTAATCGGGCAAGGATGCCCGCCGAGCATTTGCACTAGCCGAACAAGAGGCTCCGGAGAGGCAACAGACGTGGTGGAAGGTACGCTTCAGTATCTAACCACTACGCTAAAATATTGTTCGACCCTGGATCAACGCATTCATTTGTTGCACCGCATTTTGTACACAAACGCATGCATGCATGGAACATATGCCTATATGCTTAGAAGTGTCAACTCCTATGGGTGCGAGTCGATAATGATATTATCTATAATGCATGCGAAGTTAAGATTCTTTGAGGTAAACTTTCCGCCGATTTGATCTTGTTACCTATATCCGAATACGACGTAATATTGGGAATGAACTGGTTATCCGCACACCATGCACAAATGGACTGCCATAACAAGTCCATTAAGCTATGTGAACCCGGAAAACCGAAGTGGAGATTTCGGGAAGGCACGAGTTAAGATTGCCCCAATCATTTCAAAGAATGAAAGCGAGAAGGCGATCACTCGAGGGGCTCGGGGGTATTTGGCGTTTGTAATTAACAAACCCAGGTTGAGATACAAATCAACCAAGTACCTATAGTATCGATATACGGACGTATTTCCACAAGAACTCACCACCTTGTCCTCCGGATAGGGAAGTCGAGTTCACCATCGAGTGTTGCCCGAGGGACCGCCCCGATTGCCGAACACCGTATAGAATGGCTCTCTTGAGTTACAAGAGTTGAAAATGCAATTACAAAAACGATGGATGTGGGATTTATCCGACCAGAGTGCGTCTCCGTGGGGAGCACCTATGCTTTTAAATCAAAAAGAAGGATGGCACATTAAGACTATGTATAGATTATTGTGGACTTAATAGTGTGACCATCAAGAACAAATATCCCCCCCGAGGATAGACGAACTATTTGATCAACTTCAAGGAGCAACGGTGTACTCGAAGTTTGATTTACAACAAGGATATTACCAACTGAAAATCCGCGAAGGAGACATTTCCAAAACGCATTTCAAACCCGATATGGACACTATGAGTTTGTAGTAATGCCTTTGGTCCGACGAATGCACCAGCGACATTTATGGACACGATGCATCGAGTCTTCCAACCTTATTTGGATCAATTCGTAGTGATATTCATTGATGACATACTTGTATACTCCAAGTCTAGAGAAGAGCACGAACGTCACCGAAAATCGTTTTAGAGACACTACGAGCATAAGTTTGTATGCTAAATTCAGCAAGTGCGAATTTTGGCTTAGTGAAGTCGCATTCTTGGGACATATAGTATCCGTGACCTTTGGGATTGCGGTAGATCCTTCAAGGTACAGATAAAGTGGTTGAATGGAAACAACCTGAGTCTAGTGCGGAAATCGAGGAGTTTCTAGGACTAGCCGGATATTATCGAAGATTTATCCAGGACTTCTCTAAGATAGCCGGACCACTCACTCGACTAACCCGGAAGCAAGTCAAGTTTGAGTGGAACGACAAGTGCGAGACGAGTTTCCAAGAGTGAAGAAACGACTTACTACGGCTCCGGTCTTAGCCCTTCCAAAGGGAAGAAAACTTTGTCGTCTACAAATCATGATGCATCAAAGAAGGACTAGGAGCAAGTGCTCATGCGGGAAGGAAAGGTTATCGCTTATGCATCACGAAAGCTCAAGCCGTATGAGGCCAATTACCCAACGCATGACTGGAATTGGCGATAGTTTTCGCGTTGAAGAAATGGAGACACTATCTCTACGGAGCAACATTCACGGTTTTCACGGATCATAAGAGCTTGAAGTATCTATTCTCCCGAGAAAGATCTCAACCTGAGGCAACGGAGATGGATGGAGTTGATTGAGGACTATCACTTTGATATTCAATACCATCCCTAAAAGCTAACGTCGTAGTGACGCTCTAGCGAGAAAGGCGAGCTTAGCGGACTTATGATTCGAGAGTGGGAATCATTAAAGGAGCTGAGCAATTGGAATCGACGAGAACCAATACTCGATTTCATGTGCTAACATTTCGATTTACACCCAATCTCTTGAGTGAGATCAAAGAAGCACAAGAAAAAGATACACATCTTCAAAAATGAAGGAGAAGATACTTAAAGGAGAAAGATCGAATTCTCGGTACACGAAGATGGAGTTATCGGTTCCGGAATCGAGTGTGTGTACCAAATGAATGACGAATGATTAGGAATAAAATCTAACAGAGGCACACCGTTCAAAATACACTATACATCCTGGAGGAAACAAGATGTATAAAGATTTGAAACGAAGTTATTGGTGGGTAAACCTGAAGAACCAGGTAAGCGGAGTTCGTTGCGAGATGTTTGACTTGTCAACGAGTAAAAGCGAGAACACCAACGACCATCCGGTTTACTACAACCGTTGAGAATTCCCGTGGAAATGGGAACATATAACAATGGACTTCGTGACGGATCTACCAAGGACCGAAGAGGCCAGGACGCTATCGGGTCGTTGTGGACCGACTCACGAAATCGCACACTTTTTACCCATCAAGAAAACCGATAGCTTGCGAAACTTGCCGATTTATATCAGAAATCATTCGACCGCATGGAGTACCAATCGATATAGTATCCGAAGCGAGACCCGAGGTTTGTCTCAGTTTTGGAAGTGCTTACACGAGGA
>JABTTQ020000913.1:0-50000 GCA_016081115.2 Rehmannia glutinosa | reverse complement strand
ATTAGGTACCTCACTAAGTTTAAAGACAAAGAAGACATCCACAAACCGATGGATGGGCCGAGAGAACAATTCAAACCCTTGAAGATATGTTGCGAGCACCGCACTGGATTTTCAAGGAAGTTGGGATTCGCACTTACCATTAGCCGAATTCGCCTACAATAATTTATCGTGCCACGATTGGGATGGCACCTTACGAGGCTTTGTATGGGCGAAAATGTAGATCCCCACTACACTTTGGGAGATTGATGACCAATGGACTCAAAGAGAAAGCGAAAGTCGCCTCGATTCCAAAGATCGACTTAGTTCGGGAGGCCATGGAGAAGGTCAAGCGATCAAGGAGCGGATTCGCACGGCTCGAGTCGCCAAAAGAGTTACGCGGACAAGAGAAGAAAGGATTTGGAATTTGAAGTCGGTGATGAAGTATTTCTTAGACTCTCACCACGGAAAGGATTAATCGATCCCAAGAAAGGAGGCAAGTTAAGTCCGAGATATGTTGGACCTTACAAGATTTTACGAGAGGATCGGGAAGCTAGCCTACGGACTCGAGTTACCAAAGCACCATATGCGGGAATGCACGATGTATTCCACGTTTGAGGCTGAAGAAGTATCAACCGGATCCCGAGCATATCATCACCCGAGATACTCCTCCTCTAATGGAAAATCTATCCTACACCGAGGCCAATCGGGATCATCGATCGCCAGATCGACAGGTTGCGTAAGAGAGAATTCGATGGTTAAAGTGGTGTGGAGAACCACAACCGGGATGAAGACGCAACGTGGGAAATGGAAGATGACATAAGGAATCAATATCCGAGAACTATTTCAAGAGAATTTGGGGACCAAATTCTTTTAAGGAAGGAGGATGTGAAGCCCCGATTTTTCCGAAGCTATTAGTTGAACCTTATTGTTGTTTAAGCTTTTGATCGACTATTTTACCGCGTCATTTTGACGGGTAATTATTAATAATATATACATTTTGTATTTTATTTCATTTTATTTAATTACTTGTGATCATGATCATCATTAATTCTATTCCTCATTTATGATCACTTGATTGATCATTAGTACTATTTTTGTATTTATTAGTCACCTTGGAATTTTAAGAGACTATTTATTTTAGAGATTTTTACCTTATAGAATTAAGATGTTGATTTAGATTAAGCGATCATGATACTTACAAGTGATCAAGGAATCACTAATTATTTTGGAGATTGATATATTTCATCTATTATCATCAAAATTGGGACAAAAAAAAAATATATGGAATTACCATTTTTCCCTCATAGTGGACGGCCATGATGGATATTTTGGGATAAAAATATCATCCAACTCTTGTACACATACACCATATATTAGTCATCTTGTGTATAATTATATCATTAATTCAAACATTATACACATCATCTTATACACCAATTCTTTATTACTATTTTCCCCAACTTATTCCCACTTAACCAACATTCTTCTTATTCCTCTCAAATTCAAATTGACCCACACTTTGACTTGCATTTTTGTCTCCATGCAAGAGACAAATTACAAGACACAATTTGATCAAAATTTCCTCTCCCTCTCTCTCATACTACACGGCCATTATGGCATTTTTTCATCAAATTTTCATCTCATTTCTCATCAACACATTCTAATACTCAAAGCCTTCTCCTCCTTCTCTCTAAAAACTCCCAACATCTCTCTATTCTTTCTTTCACTTTCTTCTTCCATACTTAGAAAAAATTTCAACATCTTCCTCCCTATCCTTCATAAAAATCGAACCACTATACTAAAAGGTAAGAAATTTTAGCTTCAATCCATTTTTGGATATCACATTATTCATCTCTCCACCTTTTTAACTTAAGTTTAAATTTGGTTTTGGAGGTACATTTAGAAGACTTTGAAGGTTAGAGCTTGACAATATTTTGAAGAAGGACCTCAAGCTTGAAGAAGAAAATAGTAGAGAAAATTTGACTACAAGGTAAGAATTATGTACTAGACCCCTTCTTTTCCTACTCTTCCTATTTTTTTCAAATTTTAACACCCCTTTTTCATTTTTGAGAAATAGGGGCTGACCTTAGGAGATTTTGGAGTTGAGCCAAATTTCCAAATTTTGAGCTTCAACTAGTCTCCAAATATCTACTACACAAGTAAAGTGTAGTCCTTTTCATCTCCTTATTTCCTTCTTTTCTCCTTAATTTTTCTCTCATTTTTCTAACTCCAAATTTTGATATTTTCTTGACTTAGGGGCTGACCTAAGAAGCCTCACTCAAAATTGTGAAATTATCCCTTTATTTCACAATTTCCAAAATTAAGGTGGGTGGAAAATTATTTTTCCAACTTTTAGGTGTTTTATTAAAATGCATGTAGAAAATTTGATCATGAGCCTTGAGATATATATAATCTATGTATTGCATGTCAATTTTATATATCAAATCATAAAAATTCTCAAGAGTTGCTTAAAATTACTATTTATTGAATTTTAGGTGCATGCATGTACACTTTAATGCTTTAATTGATGAATTCTTGTATGTGTTGGACATGCATGTGTATGATCTTTAAAATCTATGTTTTGGATGACTTATAACCTGGAAAAGTCGAGCATAATTGATTAAATTTCAATTTTGGACTTAAAAATGCAAAAATGGAAAGTTGGTGGACTAAATTGCAAGAAAATAAAAGTTAAAGGACCCCTCTGCAAAATTCGAAATTTGGGACTGTACTCAGGTTCAAAAATGATTTTTGGACATTTTAATAATGTTTTAAGAGTTTTAAGATAAATAAAATCAACCTTTAAAAGCCCAAGGACTAGATTGTAAAATTTTGAAAGTTTAAGGGCTACTTTGCAATTTTTAAAACTGTACCAGACCTAAACTTTATAAATTGAAATTTTTACTTTTAAGTTACTGGGAATCCCATATTTTAAAAGTATTCCAAAAATCCAAGTGGTTAGGGCTTGGAAAACAATTTTACTAAAATTGAGGGACTAATGTGAAAAATATTAAACTTGAGGACCCAAATGAAATTTCCAGGACTTATGCAATCCATGCACCTGGGAATACTAACTTAACTATAACTTAATTGTATTTTGGACCCAAGGTTCAAATTTCATAATAATTGGACCCCTAAAAGCCTTAAAGGCAATTATTTTAAAATGGGACAAAAATGATATTTTCAAAAATTGAGGGACCTACACATATTGTTTTTAAAAACTGCTTTTGTCCCAATATCCTACTAACCTTAGTGACATTTTCCAACTGGAACCACATTAAAATCCCTTCCGGTTTGTGGGTTCCGAATTTTTAAAACTTAAGGTCCGAATTGGCAATTTTACAAATTTGGGGACAATGTGAGATTTTTACAAAAACTCGACCCCAAAGCTTTTAAAATCTGAATCTATGGACAATTTGGAGAATTTAGGAACTGACCTCATAATTTTTCAAGGTTGGGATATTTAATTATTCAATTTTTAACCCCAAAAGTGTTAGTTTTTACAAAACGGGGCTAAATTACAATTTTCCTTTTATAAAGGACCTCACTCAAATTATTTTCTCTTTTACTAAAATCGCCCTGGACTCTCTGACTTGGAGATTTAATTTAAGTATTTTACTTTTCCAAAAACCCTGACTTATCGGATCAATTTGACCGATTAATACCCGATCGCGGAGCGACTTCCTCGTCTTGCGATTTTGGAATCTATGACGGGACTTATGTTCCACCTAATCTTTCAAGATATCGAAGGTTGCTTATCCTTCCGATAATCATCTTCATCCAAATACTCCACCAACGCCATAATTGCCACTCGCGTTTTTCAAAAATTGCTCCTAAACTGCTTCCCTGAATCAATAATACTCGACTGCCTGGTTGACTGCCTGTAATTGTAATTACTTCCTGCCTGAGTCAACTTGGTGTGTCGAGCTCACGCTGGAATGGATACGTCGGGGATGGAACAAGGCAGCTCGGCGCTATTCCACTCTTCCTACCCCATCGCCCTAATCCCGCAACCGAATCGGGGGACGGAGTTTGTCCAAGGGAAGCGGGGTCGTAGTCGAGGTATAATCATGATTATGACATATCCGAGCCTCGCCACTCTCTTTGGGATTTTGTCTTTGCCTACGGAGCGATATAAGGTGCGGTCTTGGACCATCTTGACTGGGAGTTACAAGGAAGAACGAAGGAATCGCGCTGTCCGATCCACACGATTCCGGAGTTATCTTCCCGTTTTGGTTGGCGTTACATTCCCGTACGCAACCGCTACCTATTTTGCATTGGTTGGCGCTACAAGTCCGTACGCGCAACCATTAATTGCCTTGCATAGGATTGGCGTTACACTTCCGCACGCAATCCTACTTGTCTTGATCAGTATCACATAGTGCTGTGTGACCATGAACTATTTTCTTAAACTCAGTAAATATATTATTTAAATAATTTATCACGACGCTTATGAATCGTGTGTGAAACTATGCATCATACTCACGCGTTTTTCGTATAATCAAGTTTCTCACATTAACTATATTACGCCACACTCGCATTACGATCACCCCATCCACTGAGATTTTTGTCTCATCCCCGCTTTTTTTCTAACCTTAGATGAGGATTTCGCTTGGGGATCTTTGAACCGCTCGGATTGAGACATTGTACTACGTTTGTTGGATTTCTTCGCATCTTGTTGTTGATCGGACTCTTTTCTTATTATGTTGTTGTTGGACTCTTGTATCCTAATCAATTCGGGTTTGTAATTGAGGGGCGTATGATCCTCGACTTTAAGTTACTACCTTGTTGAATTTCGGGATGTAATTTGGATGTTGGAATGTAGACTTTAAGTGATAACTTGTATCTGTTATTTATTTCACGCTATTTAGACTCTGTCTTATTGGGTTCTCATTGGTATTGTCCGGAATGTTAGTCCATTTGTATTTAAGTTGTGAATCGTCCCATCGCGTCCCGTTTGGGGCGTGACAAAGAAGAGTGGTATCGAGCTCGGCTAGTAAGATGGAAACTTACACCGAGCCGACCCGATAGGACCCCGATCGGTTTTTTTGGGTAGTACCGCGACTTGACTAATTAAGTGTGAAATCGATTTCAAATTGGCATATAACCATCTTATTGATATTTGAACTAAGTTAGAATGCATACTTTGAGATTCATAATCATACTTGTCTTGACTTAGTTGATTTTGAGTGATTTCCCTTACTCGTTCTCCCTTATTCTTTCTTATCTTTCCTCTACCTTTGGTGATCCGCCTTAGTTTGTTTTATCGGGATGGAGCCGACGCGCCACGTGGTGGGATGTATTCCATGCCCGTCTTTGAAAGCGAATATTACCGCACCGATGATTCATTGGCACCGGAAAGCGAACGCACGACCACGAGAACTAGCCCGGAGCGCCAACGCAACAGACTGACTCGGCGCTTGGCGATAAGCCAAGATGAGAAGAACGAATCGACCACCGTCATCAGGACCGCGATAACACTGGGAGCAACCTGTGGTGGAACGCCATATTGGATATTTAACTTCAAATTCTCTCCTCTTGACTCTTGTCTAGCTTAGCTATTTCTTCTTTGGACTTCTGAAAAGATAATTTAGCTTTTTCTTCAGCTGACAAGTTTTGAGGGAGTTGAGATAGGATGGAGGTGGTGCCTTTTATTTTAATCGATTTTGTAGGGGGTGCTTTCTCTTCTCCTTTATTGGTATCATCACTTTGAGAAAATGGTTGGGTGATCGGAGAATGGAATCAAGTTTTTGTGAGTTACTGAGTCTCCGCTTCTTGATTTGAGTTGAGTACATGCAGTTGTTTCTTCATAGATAGAATCTCTTCTTTCAGCGAAGCTTCCATGTACTCCATCTTCTTTTTCATTTTCGTCTGGAGCAGTTCCATATTAGATAAGTGACTCATTTCCATACGTGCAATATTATCCTTCTGACATTGCTGGAAGCAAGTTGATTAGCTCCCCAGACCAACAACTTGGAATACAACTGTCTGAAGTAGCCAACTTGCTCTCTACATAGAGCCTTTGTCTGCTGCACCCATTCTTTGATCCATAATACAACTCCTCGGATACCCCCTGTGATAGTGGCATCATGATTGTCGATTCTCATGCTTAAGTCAGCAAAACCTTTCTCCATGACCTACATTTCTTCACACATGGCTCTGAAGGCTCGTCGAAAGTTTGTTGTTTGTTCACTGGTGCCCTCTGGTGCGAAATTGAAATCAAAATCATGGCCATATGGAACAAAACACCTATCCGAAGGAATGTGCAAATCTTCTGGGTTGACTTAAACTCAATCGGGCGAACTTTTTCCTTGGTCTCTCGCTAAAAGGGATTTCTTCTTGAAATGGGAAATACAACATACCCAAATTGTCAATAAGATAAGAGGAATGTCCCACTCCTCATTCAGGAACCCTTCTCTCATCTCTCTAACCAACAGCTCTATGTGCCTCGGTTGTGGAAGTTTCATCGGCAGGCGCAACCGTGGTAGCCTGCTGAGCTGATTGTGCCTCACTTGTCTTAACAGCTTCATGACAGCATTTTGTACTTCCCCGTTGAGTAGACTTGGCATCAGCTTTGTTTTAACGGCGTCATGTGCGGAAAGATGTAGATAGTTGAATAGGAGGATCAACAAGCACAAATCTCATTCTCGTGTATTTTAGATTGGTATCCGGATCACTGTCTCATTCTCGATTCAATAGATTCATCAAGATCTTGGTATGTCTAAATACTCGCTTCGAGTCAATTTCAGGTCAAAGCATCGATAACCATGGGCTCGGTTGATTGATTGGAACCATTGGTAAATCACAAGAAATTTCAACATTTCCCCTAGCGCCTCTCAATCGCTAGTAGCAGCTCTCAATCTAGTGGGTCTTCAGCAATCCGTTCATCAGTCTTAACCACTGAAGGGTCTTTTATAATCCCTGCAGTAGTTTTAATCGTTTCTGGGTCTTTAACCAAATTGACATCCTTATAGGTCTCAACCTCATGGATTACACTTTCAATTCGACCAACGGTCTCAACTATTGTGGTCTTAGCCGATCCAACATGTGCCTCTGTTACAGTGGTCTCAACTTTTATAACTTCATTGGCCTTCAGCTCTGCTGGTGTCTCAGCTATAGCAGTCTCAACTACTACAACTTCACTGGCATGAATGTTTTCATTCTTAGTCATCTCGCCATCGCCTCCAAATTTCAAGTTTTCTTGGTCCCCTACAACCTCCTCCAACCTAGCTGTAGTGTGCCCAATTTCTCCCTCAGCTAGCTCACCAATTGACTGGTTTTCAATGGGTTTGGGGTCAACTATCACTAGGGACTTGGCTATATCACATGAATACTCAGCCAATTTGTCTTTTGTTGTCTCAACAACATCGGTAGGGAGTGGCTCAACTGGGTTCCCCACTTAAATTTCCTCATCGAGGTCCACAACTTCAATCCCAGTTTCATCGCCATCCCCTTTACTTGCAATTTTTTCCTGTGGTGAGTCGGTGATGAGAAAGTTGTGATGTCTCTCACAACTCCTTTAATGATAAGAGTGGGGATGATGGTTCCCCTACTCCCGGATAATTTAGCTCGCTCGGCTAACTCACGGGATTCACGGAGAGCGTGCTTCAGCGATGCAGCTTCAACTGCATCAGTACCTTCTACATTTACTTCATCATCACTGTTGTAAATATCAGGAATAACAGCATTAGTGAATGGGCATTTGTGAGGCTCAACAATTTTACCCTTCTCAAGGGCCTTCGCCTTTTCTTCCTCTTTCTTCTAAAAAAATGGAGGTGGCATATATTTCATCTAAGGCTTGAACAACTGAGGCATTCTTCAAGAATTTCAAAAGCCACTCTTCTTCATCAATCATCTCGGGCCTGTGAAAATGAATGCAACTGCCACTCAGCTTTCACTTCCTCCATTTCTACAACCTTGTTTCGATGTCAGGATGTATGAAGGATCCTGGATCATCAGAGGCAGTTGTATCTCTTGCAGCAATATTTTCTTCCTGAGGTCTAACAACCTTAACTTGTTCGATAATGGTCTGAACAACTGTTTTTTCAGCTACCACTGCAGTTGTGTCCTCGACCATAGTTTTCTCTTGCTCGCCTTCTCCGCTTGCTCGATAGCAGTCCACTGTAGCTTTTTCAATGATGGGGGCTTCTATAGTAGACTGCAAGTCATGATTCCTTTTGGAGCGCCTCTCCAAAGGAACTTTGATTGATTCAGTTTCTTCAGAGTCTTCAGCAACAGCCTGGATAGCTGGTTCCTCTGGATCATCTCTCAACCCTCATTTGGGTTGAGTCTTCTGCTTCTTGACAACTAATTTGCGAGGCACAATTGTTCTTCTCTTCCTTGTAACAACATGGATAGTTGGGACACTCTCAGTTGTTTCCCCCTCAGAAGCACCCTTTTTCTTGGCATGGGCCTTCTTCTTGCAGGTGATAAGTTACCCTTGAACAATCTCTTGTTCACGTGGAATGCTTTTCCCTTTATCAATGGCACTCTCTTCTTCTCCAATAGATACCTAATGACTATGTCATAGCCAATGGTGTTCTTGAATTTTCCATTAGCTAGCTCCACATTTTGAACTTTTTGACATAACTTGTCAAAAATTTATTCGCTCCAATTAATGTCCAGCTCTTTAATAATAGCTGCCATTACAGTCAGCTTAGTCTGAGATAGCTGATTGTAAGAGCCAAATTTGATGTCGACATACTTAGCTATCACATCTATCAATTTGTGGTGTTTTTCCTTGATCACGGTCTTAGTAGGTAAAGGATTCAGCTTACCAGCTACTTCTTCGATCGCTATCTCCTTCCATATCTTCATAAAGTCAAACTCATAATCTTTCAGCTCAGTGAGTCCGCTGCTGGAAGGTCAAGCAGCTCAATCAAATCTTTGGCAGCTAACTTGACATCTTTTCCATTCACAGACGAATGGATCCCATCATCGTAAACAAAGGCATTCACGTAGAACATCACGACCTCCTCCAAGAAGGTTTGTGGCATGGGCAGAGTGAGAAATCTCAGCAAACCTAATTTCTCCAAGTGCCCAACAATCTTTCTTGCCCTTTCCTTATCAGATGGCTGTTTTACCAGCCCTTCTACGTCAATCGATGCAATCAAGTACACTTTCTCATATAATTTTGCGAAATCAAGAGCAGAACCAAAGACTTTCTTGGGTGACATGAAGAATTTTCTAAGAACTTGAAGAACTTCGAGTTTAGTTTATCTGCAGAGAGTTGTGAATACTAAAAGCTTGAATGTAATGTGAGAAGAGAGAGAAATGGATTTTCAATATATATGGGACGTGAATAGACATCTTCGGGGTCGTGCATTTTAAATCTTGATCAATGGTTGAGATTAAACCTGAAAAGTTACTTTAACTCATTGCATTAAATGCCCGCAACATTTATTCATTTTATTTTCATTTTTTAGTTATAGGTGTAAAAATGAATGTAGCGGCCTTTATTGTGCAGCATTAAATGATGCTGACATCATCTCAAAAATATTCCCGCTTTAATGAAAATGACCACATTTTGTCTCTTAGCTAATAAATGTGTCTGCTGACACATTTTGGCTTGACTCTGCTTCTCTCTTCAGTCTGCAGATAGGACTGTTAGGAAATTTATTTGTATAAATTTGATAATGCATAGAAAACTTAGATTAGAAAGTTGGCACCTTATTTTCTGTATGTATTTCAACTTTTTAATAGTTAGGAAGATAGTTGAGTTATTAAGTAGCCATGTTGAATATGTTGAAGACTAACTGAAGAAGTGCAGAGAAGATTCAGTTGTGTCGGAGCTAAGTATCGAAGAAGACCTTCAGTCAAGTAATGCGGTTGTGTCTTTCAGTAGACTTACAGCTGAGTCATCTAAGAATCAAGGAGGAGACTCAATAAAGGGGTAAAGCAGCTGAAGGACTTAGAGAAAGCTAAAGAAGTCCGTTGCAAACAAAAGTCAAGACTTACCCAAAATGGTAAGGGACCGGCCTGCAACCTTAAAAGTTGTCTTGCTGAAAGAGTGCAAGTCGCTGGAGCCAATGAGATTTTTGCAGAAACCTAGTATGATTCAGGCACCTGCAGAACATTAATATTAAGGTTGGCTCAACATCATATGATGCACAAAAAGATAATCCAACAAACAAAAAGTGAAGCTTGAAAATTGTCTATCTCTTCAACAGACACATTTTAAAACTCTCACTATAAAAGGCTGTGAAAATTTCTGAGAGAAGCACGAGACGCGAGATATCTGAGCATTCAAGTAAGCAACTGTAATATTCTCTCTAAGCTAAAAGTTCAAATCCTCATACCTAAACATTTGAAGTGATTCTAACCAACACAATCCAGTGAAGGAAGGAAACCAACTTCAAAAGTTGAAGCAGAAACCTGTTTGAAAAACAACAAGGGGTCTGCACATCCCCGAAGTGAAGGAAGTGTAGTCAGGTTGAAGTTAGAACTTGGTCTGTATCCATTGTAGGGCTAAGTGATCAAGTTCGAAGGGTTTGAAGAGCTAAAGTAGTGAGGCAGCTGCCTTACGAAGAGCTAAGTCCCATGAGTGAAGCCAGTTGTGTGATCAAGGCTTACTCGGACTGTATTATCATTTTATAACTGTTGTTGCATTAGTGGATTACCTCCAGGAGTTGGAGAAGAGAAGAGTAGAGGAATTACCACATCCTTGAACCACTATAAAATTACTTGTGTCATTTACTTTCAACATTTTATTTTTGCATATTCATTACTTTGCTAATATATTTGCTCACTCAATTGATAATAACTTAATCTAAAATAAGTGTTGAAAATCATAACTTAAACAGGTGTAAGACTTCCATTGTTAAAAACCAAGTAAACTAACTTTCTCGAAAAGTTAACTTCACTCAAATAAGTTACTCTATCAACGGCTCATTTGAGTTTGTTGAGTGGTTAATTGTTCTGTTGAGGTTTGACCCAACCTCTACCAAGAGACTTAGTTGTTTACTTGTGTAAACTCGATTTAATTTGAAATCAAAAAATTTGCTAAGTCTATTCAACCCTCCCTTCTGAAACATTTTAACTCACACCCCATGGGACCTACAAGTGGTATCGGAGCGGATGGTTCAAAGAACCTTCCACACTCGGTTCTTGAACTAGATCTCAATCTTTTCAAAAATATCAACACTTGAAAGTTTTTCAAAATTTCTTCCAAAGTTATTATTATGAAAGCAAATCTATCTTGTATTCCCATGTTTCTTGTCAAAGAGTTCGATGACTAAAAATTCATATGCGAGCCAACTCTCGACTTTACATGATGAAATATGGTTTGTCATAGAAGATGGACCCATTAAATACCAAGGTGAATACAAACAAGAGAGGATCTTTCTTTGAAAGACTGCTATGATGGAAAATCCTCGAAGCGAATGGACCAATAAAGACAGAAAAATATATAACATGGACAATGTGGACAAATATATTTTATATAAAACTCTTGATAAAGCAAAGTTTAGCAAGGTTAAATCTTGCAGATCGCGAGAAATATGGGAAAAGCTAACTCTTATTTGCAAAGGCTCAGAGCAAAATAAAAGAAAACAAATTGACAGTTGCAGTGCAGAAGTTCGAAAACTTCAAAATGATGGCTTGTGAATCATTGGATCAACTCGATGCCAGATTCACAGAAATCACAAATGAGCTATCAACTATTAGGAAAGAATATACACAGAAGGAAATGTGTTTGAATGGGAAATGAAGGTGATGGTATTTTGCATGTTTTTGCGAGTGTTTTGTATGATGATTTGTGCATATTTTTGGCGTATTTTATTTGCATGTTGCATGTTTTAGTTTTATGTTGTGTTGTTTTATTGATTTTCTAGGTTTTGGTGGAAAAAACAAGTTTTGGAGCAAAAAACGTTAAAAAGTCATTTTGTGCAACTGCAACAGTCGTCGTATTTTGGATATAACGTTTTCATCAAAGTCCAATTTACATGATTCATACACTATTAGAAAGCTAAGACAAAGTTCTACAATGTATGTTTCTTCGAGTTTAGGCTTGAGGATAATATTTGAATGCTTGACAGATATTGCTTTGCTTTGCAGGTTTTTTGCTTGATTGCTTGCGTACGTATTGGTTAACCTTCTCTCTGTGTATTCCTCAGCCTTCTATAGTACAGGTTTGAAAAATATGTCCGTTGATGAGATAGACGTATTTTTAAGCTACACTTCGTAGGTTGTTGGCTTGTCTTGTCTTGCAGCATTGATGTGGATTGAACCTTGAATTTAATGCTCTGCAGCCTTTCCTTCATCTCTGTAGGTTTTCAGGTACATCTCATTGGTTCCTTGCTTTTTGAACTCTTTCAGCAAAACAGCTTTAATGCAGGCAGTCTGACACATGCCTATTTCCAGCAAAACCTTGACTTTGCTTGACAACGAATCTCTTTCAACTTTCTTTGATCCTGTCTATTGGGAAAATTTATGTATAGATTTTGATGATACCATGTAAAACTTAGATTAGGAAGTTGGCACCTCATTTCAAATGTAATTTAACTTGTAATAGATAAGGTTCTATGAGCTGAGTCAAAGGCAGCCAAGTTGAAGATTACAAGACTAGTCTGAAGATTGAAGAAGAAGATCGAGCTGTGTGGCAGCTGAGTAAAGTGAAGTGAAGGTTCAGTCAAGTGACAGAAAAGTTGTCTCGATTAGTCATCGCTAGCAAACTCATTCCAAAATGATTGGAATCAATTGTCAAAGGGGTATGCAGCAGACATGACTCAAGAAAGCTGAAAGAGATCTGTTGTCAAGCCAAATCAAGGTTTTGCTAGAAATAGGCATGTGTCAGACTGCCAGCAATAAGGTTGTTTTGCTGAAAGAGTGCAAAAAACAAGAAACCAATGAGATGTACCGAAATTCTCGCAGAGGTTAAAGAAAGGTCAGCAGAGCATTAAATTCAAGGTGCGGTCTCCATCAATGCTGCAAGACAAGACAAGCGAACAACCTACGAAGTGTGGTTTGAAAAATATGTCTATCTCTTCAACGGACATATTTTCAAACGTGCACTATAAAAGACTGAGGATTCATTTGAAAGAAAGTTACCCAATCTACCAAGATTATCAAGCATAAAAGCATTCAAGCAATAACCTACAAAATATCTCTGAAGCTTTCAAAGAAAATCCCCAAGCCTAAACTCTAAGGAAATTGATCCAACACACTCAGTGAAGGAAAGAAAACTTCATCAGTTGAAGAGGAAAACTTGTTATCAAGAACAAGGGATCTACTGTCCAAGGTTGAAGGAGGTGTAGTAAGGTTCCAGATCGAACCAGTGCTTTGAACCTGTTGGAGAGCTAAGTGATGAAGTCCAAAGGTTTGAAGGAAGTCAAGAGCAGCGAGCAACTATCTAGTGAAGAAGGCTTCGAGTCCCGGGAGCGGCTAGATGTGTGATCAAAGCTGACTCGGACTGATAACCATTTTGTAACCAAGTCAAGTTACTTAGTGGATTCCTCCAGGGTTGGAGAAGAGTGAATTAGAGAAATTGCCTCATTCTCGAACCACTATAATTGCTTGTGTCCATTTACTTTCAGCACACTTACTTTCTTGCGTTATATTCATATCTGTTGATAGTTAAATTGCTTAAGTCTACTGATAATAACATGTTAGAAACAAGTGTTGAAAAGCGTATTCAAAATGTAAGGGTGAAAGTCTTCCGCTGTTAAAAAAAAAACCCAAGTCAATTGTTATTTTAAAGTGTTAGCTGAAAATAGTTAAGTTATACTATCAACTCGATCGTGTCATTGAGTGGGTAACTTTGCTGTGTAAGCCGCCTTAGTTGTCCCTCAAGGACTTAGTTGACATGAGTCAACTCTGAAATTGTTAAAAGGACTAAAATCAAAAAGTTGGTAAAGTTTAGTCAATCCCCGTCCTTCTAAACTTTACTTTTCACCCTTGGGACCTACTACATTCTTCCGCATATTCCTTTTGATCAACTCCAATGATTTTAGAATGACTTTGTTGTTAGTCAGTTGACTAAAACAGATTTTCTGTCACTTGACTGAAACTTCACTTCACTTCACTCAGCTGCCACACAGTTAGGTCTTCTCTTCGATCTTCAGTCGAGTCCTGCAATCTTTAACTTGGCTGCTTCATCCCAGCTTACGTAATCCTGTCTATTATAAGTTGATTTACAGTTGAATTGGGTGCCAACTTCCTAATATAAGTTTTACATGGTATCATCAAAATCTATTACATGAATTTCCCAACATCTTGGGACTCAACTCTTCGTAATACAATTGCCTCACTACTTTAGCTCTTCAAATATTCAAGACTTCATCACTCAAGCCTCCTTCGGATTTGAAATAGGTTCGGACTAGAACATCACTATATCTCCTTCACTTCATGGAAATGTGACCCTTTGCCTTTAAACAAATGTTCTTCTTCAATTGGAAGAACAACTTTTTCTTCCACAAGATGTGTTGGATAAAGTATCTTTGAATGTAGGCACGAGGATGTAAGAATTTGTTTGCTTGACTTCGTCGACGGGTTTGCCGATTCTTCATCACCGAGACTTTCGATAAAATGATGCGATTACGATCGTGTCCCTTATTGACATACTTGAATAAATACTTAATCGACCTCGATTTATTACACCATTCTACATTAATATGAGCGCGTCTTTAAACAATCGATCGATTATGTGGAACCACAAATATGTTGTCAAGAGGGACACCATTTTTTCAACAATTCTCACATTATCTCTACGTTTATAACGTGGATAACCTTCCTCATCAATAGTCATAGAATCAACAAACTTCTTGGGAAAATGTTTAGTGCAAAGACCATCGGCCCATGCGAGGAGAGTTTTTTCTAGCATTACCACATGGCCCATGGATCATGAAGTCTCTCACGGCATAATAACAGGGGATCCGCGGCTTCATCGGGTATCTCGATGATATAATTCGATCAATATCGTCCCGAGAGATGGATATTTATCCTCTTTTGCTAAACAACAATATATGAGCATGAGGCGGTCCACGTTTCTGAAATTCTATCGTGTATATAACTGCAGTGACCAAAAATTAGGGTTAATAGAAGAAGACATAATTATTAAATTTATTTTAGCTATACTTAATAAAATATATAAACAAAATACTCTAAAATATTCATAACCTGCTATTACTTTCCCAAAATTTTCATTTTCCGCAAAATCTTTGATCAAAGCATCTAGCTTTACTTTAAATATTCTGCAAACTATATCTGGCCGGTCCTCAGGATTTAGTTTATTTTTCTCGAGAAAACAAATAATCTCTGGCCATTTTGGGTTGTAAGTGAATGTTATAAATAAATCAGGATAACCTGCCCAACGACAAATAGCCATTGCATCCTGGTAATTTTGTATCATGAATCGCGCACCTCCTGTAAAACTTGAAGGTAATATAACATGTTTTCCCTGAGTGTTGGGATCGATGTCTCCTTGCAACACAACATCTGTCAGACCCTTGTAGATATCACAACGCAACTTTTTTTGATTCAAGCGGATATACTTCAATCTTGATGATTCAACCATCGTACAAACATCCACAATAAATTGTTGAAACAATCTATGGGATGACAAAATAGTAGGAGATTCTTGTAACCTATCGTGCAATCTATACGCAAAGAATTCCCTAACACTTATAATCTTTCTTCCTCCAGCACTTGCTTTCTTCAAGTCGGAGAACAATATCTCCCCTAAAACCATCTTCACCATAAGGTAATATCAAAGGATATTACATAGCCAAATAGGAAGCGTTCAATTCATTTATGCATTTCAAACCCCTGATTTTGTCTCTACAAATATATCCCTATCTCCTAAAGTTTGGTCAAAATCACCTACAATCAATTCAACAACTTCAGAATTGGAAGGCATATTGTATCTCCTTGCATCTGAGTTTCTTTTACCAATTAAGCGCAATTTAATATCAGATTGTGTACATTGTTGAATTTTGTTTTTAGCCATTCTAAATGTCTTCACCAACACATTATGCTCATCCAACATATTTTTAGTTCAAATACAATATCCTCATGCAAGTTATTCTTTTCACTTCCTTGCCTACAAAACAATATGTCATAAAAAATAAAAAATTAAGAATGCCTCATGAACAATTATTAAAATGTAAATATATTAAGAATTGAAAAAACACTAAACTTAAGAATTGAAAATAAATGAACTGACACAATTTAATCTATGATATATTTCATTGGTCGTATCATATATGTACATCTCATGCAAACTTTGGAGTCAAACCATCGATGGCATTAAACTACCAATTAAATGGTAATTTTGTATGTGCATCCTAAAAATTGGAGGACCTTGACCCTTGTTTATATATGTGTCGATCTTGCCACCCATTGATGTAAAAATGTAAACATATTGTTATACGGTCCGGTATTTTTCCCGAAGTGCTTGCTCTATCAAGTATTTCCAAACAAGAAATTTTGGAGCACAAGATGTGGTGGTCTAATATGAGGAAGTCTGAATAATTCCATAGCAACACAAAGAATATTGAGGATTTCTGGATTTCATATGGGATCGTAGCCTTTCTTCGTACCAAAATAATGCCTAGCAAAATTGACATGTATATGTCGCATCACCAATATCCCAAATACTCATGTCAAAAATACATTAGTAAATTATAATAATTCTAATAAATTTTTATATTATAATAGAGATTTACTCAGAAATTCAAAACTAAACAAAAGTTATACTAACCTTTAGAATCGAAAGTAATGGTCTCAAGAATATTAGTCTCATTGACATTATTTGTAATATTTTCATTTATTATAGTATTTGATGCATTAAATGGATTAGAATATCATCGTCGAGAGTGAGATCAATTACCATACTTGCACTGGAACTCGTCTTGGAAGTTGATGTTGGAGTATTAACAAAAAAGCTACTAACATAAGGGGTTTTTTTCGAGGCCGGATATTTTGTGATTGAAACTGTGATTACGAAAGACCAATTAGATACAATAAACAAAATAAATAACAAATTTGAATAATTTAATATTTCAATAAGAGAATATTATTTAAATTAGCAATCAACATACCATTTGTGACATCACTAAACGGGGGGATCTCGAAAATGGATAAGTAATCCCGCCAGACGAAACTTGAACACCATTAATCTTAGAAATATTACCCGATGGACTTTCAGATAATGTTATATTTTCTGTAAAATGTAAATTAAAATAACATAAACCATCAAATGAATTATATAGAAAAACATTCACATTAAAAATAATTTATTAACGTCTATATACAGATAAAAAACGTAAGAAACAAATAAGACATGGGCAATATTGTGTCGAATCATTAATAATAGATTTAGCAAACTCTATTAACAAGACTAAAGTAAATTTTAATAATATACATCATCTATATATTGAAAAGGCCTCTATTAGAAGAAAATAATTTATAAAATTCTTTTTTGAAGTGTATAATATTATTTGATATAACTGAATCAATAAACATTTAAGTATTCATCATATATAAAATAATATTTTTGATACATTTATATTTTACTTGTTCATTTTTCATAAATATTTAAAAAAACAACTTTTTAAAAAATAGATTATAATATCAGAGTTTAATATAACTGATTTTTTTGTAAATAATTAATAAGTAGATTGAGATTTTCCGCATATAATTAATATAATTGAATTTTTTTATTAATTTTATAAAAAGAGTATAATATATTTACATTATAATAAGATTATAATGTATGTTTTGTTATATATTTCTATAATTAAAATATATTCCTAAAATATATTTCTTATGTAATTTATACATTTTTGTCAATTATTCATTTTTCGAAAATAATTATTAAATTAACCGAAAATAAAAGCTTCAATTAAATTATTTTGAATTAATAATTTAAATTACATTAAATATCAAAAACATAATTAGATGTTATATTAATTTAATTTATATAACACAGATAATTTTATATTATGTATAAGGTGTATACTTTATTTAAATAATTAAATTATTATATACATTAGGATTTTTATTTAAATTAAAAAAATAGAATTTCAATTGGGCCTTCACATTATATGCAAAGAGGTATAAAAAAGGTGCGGTCCAAAAAAACGTCCGGCCAAACAAATAAAGCCCATTACCGATTTTTATATTTTAATTTAAAAAAAAATATTGAAAAACCCCGGAGCCAGGTGTCGCACGGGATGATTGCATAATACATCTAATACCATCAGATGTTGCCACGTGTCCGATCAATTTTCAGAAAAAAAAAAAGGTCCAAACACATATAATTTTTACACTTTCACAGATATGTTCATTTCTAGGGTATGGAAGAAATACCCATTTCACTTTGAATACTATGTTGTTCATCTTCCTTCACTCTGAATTTTTCGAATTTTTTTTTCCAAAATCGTCTGTAGCTTCCATTTTGTTACTTGTTTTTGTATTTCTCGTTCGCTTTATGTTTAAGATCTTATACATCTTCAAAACATATCTAATTTTTTAACTTTAAAATATATTTTCATTTCTAGGGTTTGTTAAAAAAAACCATTCGCTTTGAATGTTTTGTTGTTCATCTTCTGTTCATCTTCTTGTTAAAATTTTCCGAATTTTTTTTTCCGAAATTGTTTCTAGCTTCTATTTTCTTACTTCTTCTTGTATTTATCCGGGAATTTTTCTATTTAAAATCTTATATCTTCAAGTTTTCAGGACTTTTCAAATACTACCAAAATCACCACAAAAGAAAAAACATATATCTCAATTTTCCGATCGAGCACCAGAAAGATAAGTGTATTTTTATTAAAAAAATTCGGTTATGTTATGTTCGGATTTAAATGTGTTTATATTATAATTTTTTTTTATCTACGATTCATAAAATTATTTTAGAATAAAAATTATAGATCTACTTTTTAAGAATGTTGTTCCAGTTTTTCATTTTAATTAAATATTTTTAGGGTTTGGAGCAGATAACTTTTTGATTTTATCACTCATGTTTGACCGTGTTTGTATATACCTTGATGAATATGCATTTTTTTTTTTGAAAATAAAGAACAGATCTACGGATCACAAAACCAGATCTGCAATAGAAATATGTTTTTTGATATTTTGTTAAAAATATTTATAGGTTTTTCATGTTCACGTTAACCATGTTTGTAGCTATGTTGATGAATATGAATTTTTCCTTTGAAAAAAACAAGATTTGCGGATCACAAAATCAAATCCACTATACAAAATATTTTTTTTCTTTTTTTTTAAACTAATTTTTTTAGTTTTTTCCGAATTTATAACTGAAAATTTTATCGCTGGTTATATTTCCAGCTTCATTTGTAGATAAATTGTAGATCTAGGTTTTAAAAATGTTTGTATCAGAATTTTTTTTTTAATAATAATTTTTTTTAGATTTTCTCAACATCTGAATGTTTTAGATCGAGGGCAATGTCTCTGCATCTATGTTTTTCATTTTATTTTAATCATTATTTCTTTAATTAAGATTTTTACTAACCTATATGTTGTTCTTTAACAGCTGCTCTTCCATCTAATTATAGTACAGATTCATTTGTCTCTAAATAAAAAATAAAGGTAAATTTGTTATTTTCGTATTTTTGGATTGTGAGTAAGTTTATCGATTCATTCTAGTGAAATCTTGTTTCAAAAAATTTACCTGGACATACTTTATGCCATTTATTCCATTTAATATGAAAATAAAAAATTAAATAAAAACAAAAATTGAGAACACTGCATTTAGGGTTTTTTTATATTTTTGAATTTTTTTATTAAAAGAATTCACAAAATGTACAAAAAATCCATCAAAAACCCTGATACAGACCAATCCGTATTTTACAAAAAAAAGGTTTTTGTTGTGCATATTGGAGGAAAATTCAAAACAAAATCAACACAAGTTTGTGTAGATTTATACAAACTGTGTAGTATGTGACAAAATAGACATATATAGTTAGTTGGTTTGGTGTTTATGTTGATTATATGATGTATAGATTTATATAACAAAGATCATGTTTAAATTGTATAGTTCATATTAATTGGATTATTCATTATACTAATTAGTTATCACGTTTTGCAGAAATATATGCAACCATTACACATTCAAAAAAAAAGTTACACAATATAATATAAGTTTGCAATTATGAATATTATATTATTGCAAAATCTATATGAAAAACTGCATAAATTTTGGGGAAAAAGGGGAACGATAGTAAAAAATACCTTTATTGATGACACAATCCATCTTGCGTTTACTACCCAACACTATAGAGCCGTTTAGCTTTCTCATGACCCTCACTTTTAACACCTTATTGTGAAAGTTATGTGTTGTCTGGTTCTCTGTTTAGCCAACTCCTATTGCGCCAATTTATATTGTTGCCTCACGTGTCTCTTTTTGATGACTGAATATGTTGTTATATTGTTATGGCGTTGTCAAATAGATAATATCTTGGTATGAAAAAATAGGGTGCAATTATGAAGTTGTTCGTGTGACTGAAAATTTGCAAAGGGAATTCTTCCGGTTTGATTTTATAATATTTATATTGTCAACCTAAAAAGATTTTTATGAAAACAGCTTTTATGGTAATATATATTTATGATATTTTCACCAAAATATCTATATGTATATGTGGACAATTATTGAAGCTCATTATTACCAGCATTGATATGAATTTGATTGACATATAAAATCCTATTTTGTTGGCATCTATTTTGCTTTAAAGAATCTATAAATATTATGTTGTAATGCACATCATGGTAAGTCATATATATTGATAAAATTCATTGACTTGTACTGTGTGTTAAATATGGCTTATGATTTACACGTCACATTCCTTTTAAAAAACAGATATGTTTCTTGGTACTGAAATTTCATAAAATATGTAATGTCATTATAGAACTAAAATTAGTATGCTTATTTGGCTGACAATTTACCAACACTATACCCGAGCATTATAGTAATTTAATCAAAATATTTTATTGTACTCTGCAAATCATCATAATTGTTTCCTTACATTTTTAATTTTTGTATTATGTTTGAATCTGCTATTTTACTTTAATTTATATTTTACTGCAATGGTGGTAAATATTTTGGTTAAATATTGCTAATGTACTGTTCAATTTTAGATTACATACCTAGAAATTTACTATCTTCGTTCACAAAGCAATATGTATTCTGTTATTGGTTTTAAGTTACACCTAAAAAAGTCTCTTGGCTCACAAAGCCACTTGACCCTACACCGTGGTGTAGCGGAATCTGTTGGTGTGGAGGGTCTTTATTGTATAATGTTTTTCACTCATCCCCAAATCCCGTTTTATATATTTGGAATCATATTACTTTGTGAGTGAATATAGTAAATCATGCAATAGGATTTTTTCGAAAAATTACTTTACTTTTGTGTATAGATTAGAGAATTTAATTCCCTATACTTTAGGAATAATTTTCAAACTAATTATTATATGTTGCTCAATGTGGTTCTATCTAAAACAGCATTGATTATCACGTTTGAAAGCTACCCTTTTCATCAAAGATCATTACCCAAAATATAATGATGATTCAATGAAACAAAATCTTCACTTAAATCTTGAAATAAATATACGCAATTTTAAAAACCTATGTAATCCGAAAAATCTATTTAGTTATCACGTTTGAAAGAAACCCTTTTCATCAAAGTTGATTACCCAAAAATATAATGATGTTTCATTAAACAAAATCAACTTAAACCTCGAAAAGAAATATACACAATTTTATAAAGCCTATGCAATCCAAATATCTCTACACAATCATCTATACTTAGAATAAGTCATTTAAAGTTAAAGGTTGTCAATAATTTAAGAATAACTATTAATAATTATTATGTTTATTAGTTATTTCTAAGTTGATATAAGAATATATACAAATACAAAACAATTTTTTTAAAATACAATGTTATTAATATAATTCTAAATAACAAAATAGCTCTCAAGACTTTTTCCTATATAATCCAAAACTATTCATAAAATCCTCTATACTTATCAGGTTCAAATTGACTGAACCAAACAAACTATTTTATATAACAATTTTCTTCACAATATAAATCTTGTAGTCTCTTAGTAGAATCCTCTCAAACTCCTATTCTTAGACCAGTTATTGACTCCACTTCATCATCATTCTTCAATAGCTGCTTCCATTTTTCTTCAATGAATATTGAATCTGTCTTCGATTTGAGAATAGGGATCCTCTAGGCTGCAATATCATAAATAAATGATTAAATTCACTAAAAAACATCATAAATAAACCTAGAACCTTAAATGAGATAGAGATACATATGTGAATAATATCTCTTGATTTTCCAAAGCATGGGTCATCAATCCTGCAAAATAACTCTATTCTTTTCTAACACAAATTGCAACTGATGTTAAATAATGATAATTATAATTGATTGAAAAAAAGAACCCGTAAAAATTCTTATGAACGCCTAACAATATAATAATTAAATATAGCTATCATCCAAATGAACATAAGAAATGCCAAGTCCCAAAAAGTATCATAATCCCAAGCAATCCTCTAAACATATGAGGATTTAATAAAAACCAAAAGCAAAACAAAAATCCTTCAAATTAAAATTGTTCAACATAAAAACAAATCCATAAAATAGTCTTAATTTTTTCCATCATCCTCCAGTTTAACATTCTTAAACTTGAACTCCTTCGTAGTAGACTCATCAAAAAGTGGCTTTCTCAGATCAGCTCCTCCTTCGACCCTGTCTTCGTCCTTTAATGGCTTATTCGGGGTAGTAACTTCGTCTTCGGATGATCCATCTTCTAGGCCGCCAACATTATCATCCCCTTGCAATTTAGAAAGGAAATCCGATTCCTACAAAAATAATATATTTAGATAACTAAAACACAAAAGTCGGATTAAATTTATAATTTTATCTCTATATATGTATCTCTGTTGTAAAAATCTCCGCCTAGCCTCAATTAATCCCCGCCTAAGCGCTAGGCCCTCCTTGTCCGCCTACGATTTTTTTTCCGATTAGGCCCGCCTTAATCCCGCCTGTGTCCCGCACTTTAGTTCCCCATCTGCCGAGCGCTAACGCTTTTTACAATATTGATATGTATACCTGACTCTCAACAGCAAAAGGAGAGTATCGCTTCAGCAAGTTGGGATTTGTTGTCAGCCTACCAGAGAATGCTCCAGTGAAATGTTTGATTGATCAGCTCTCACTTGCATCGTAAAAAGAACTCTTTTGTCAACCAAAATTGCCAGATCATCAGGCAATTCATCCCAATACTCCCTCTGAAATTTAATAAAACACCAATGAATAAATAGATAATAATTTGTCATCTATAATATTTAAAGGTGAATTTTAATAAATAATATTGTTCAAACCTCATTCAATTGAGCTTTTAACATTGCACGGGGTTTTCCAATCAAACCCTCACAGCCACGATCTCAGCATAACAAAGACGTGTTTCCACTATCATCACCCACCTCAAATTGAATCTGGTATCTATAATTGTGAAATTTGAATGATTAATAGTGATTACCATCAAGAAATTAAAAAAATAAACATTTTATTTTTTACCTGAAATTCCCAGTCTGAAAAAACTTGTCACACCGCTCGCAATAAAACTTTTCTCCAGTTTTGGTCAATTTCTTCGTACATTTCTTGCAAGACAGATACCACCAATCTCCTATAATAGAGAAAATAGTGGTAGTGATCCAAAACTCTCAACCCGTATTTGAGGTAATTGGTTTTAAACAATTTTAAATAGAAGATAAATAACGAAGTAAATTTTAAAGTAAAAAAATTGAGAATATAACTATCTCCTCATTAGCATACAACCGATCAATCAATCCTAAATGGTGATTCACCGATGCCAAATCCTCATGAATTGTACGTGCCAAAGGGAATGACACATGACTTATCGATGATGAAGGATTATTGGTTATGACAATTCTAAATCAAAACTGAAAAGATGAATGCCATTAATCAATTAAATTAATTTCTTTTTATTTAAATAATTTAAATAATATGAATTATCAAACCTCCTCTTGAAATCACTTATCTCTTCAACGTCTCCATTCAAGATCAATTTTGTAACATGATAAGTGTTCGAAACCTTGACATCTCCTGAAGAATATGAAAATACAGCAAGGTTAATAAAATATAAAATTGTTGTCACTTTAAAAAACCTCAAAATAATAATATAGAATACATCGGATATAAATAACTTACCTCGATATACCTTTGTACGCCCCATATGAAGAATTAAAACCAATGGTTCCACAGTAATTTCCTCGAGAAATGGTAAAATCATATCAACATACTCTTCCCATAGAGTGTAGTCGATGTGATTGTTACCACAATGAAAAAAAAATAGATTTTGCATATTTCAAAAAACAAAAAAATTAATTAAATTATTACTCTAAATCCTCTAATGTTATGTCAATGTGTCGTGTCATTTTCCCAAAGAAGCTCTCCTGGTGCGTGCGCATTGCATGGCAACCACTCTTCCTATGACATCCGTATAATTCGGTTTCATAAAATATTAGTGTAAATTGCGAAACTAAAAAAAGAACCGGAATGTATGAAAATTAAAAATACGATTTTATACATACCGATCAACAATGTCTCATCAACATTTTGCACATTCAACAATTGACCAAAGTTCTTGAAATTGAATAAAAACCTTGGAAGTGAATTATCATCCATATGAAAAATATGGGTCTTTCCATGAAACATTATCTTGTATTTAATATCAGTGGTTTTGTATTTGTCAGAATAATACGAAACCAAAAAGTCCTTGATGGCATAAGACATTGCCCTCAGTCAGCTTCTTCTTGTATTGGCCAATATTATTATTTTGATGGTACCATGAATCATTTCTTCCTGCATTTAGAATTTTGAGATTGAGTTATTGTTTTAGAAAACAGATTACTAAAATAGCAAAAATTAAGAATAATACCTCATCATCATGAAACACTAATTTTAGACTCTGAATCTGACTTTTGTCATTAAACGAAGGTTTTTCATACAGACGAACCAAACGCAATTTCATAGCCCATTGTGATTTGCTCATACTGATATCCCTAATCAAGGTTATCATCGGTGCCATGTGTAAATTTTGGGAGTGAAGATTGCAACGTATATATGTAATTGCTCGAGTCTGATGAATGAATGCAATGAAACAATGAATGCAATGGCATCTGTTATTTATAGATAAGCTAATGAGTATATTTTTGTAAATTTTTCTTGTGTTTGGAAAATTATTCGTTTCTTCCATAATCGGTACACATATATTCATTCCATATAAATTTTTATTATATTTTGTTTACTAATTTTTGGATTTGACAACGTCCAAACCTTTTTTCTGCGAATTTTATGGTTAATTTTGAATTTTGTTCGGTTTCCAGAGATTGGAAAATAATGGCAAATTAAGCTTGAAAATCTTTGGAAATTCATTCCATAACAACGACAATAGTCAAACTTTCACTTTTTGTAGTTACTACAGAATTTTGTTTGGTTTTTCAAAGATTTGTATGACACACATTTGGAAAGTATGTATCACATGGTCGGCTTTATTTACAATAAATTCATTTAATTCAGATGGCAGAGATTTCCAAATTATGCAAATTCAGTAGATGTTATTATATAAATGAATAATTATTTCCACACAATGTAATAACTGATTAATATATTTGCCCAAATTTATAAGATTTGTAGTTCGATTAAGCAGTCAAATATATCTTATTTAATTACTGGTTAATATATTGGCCAAATCACTTAATATATTGGTTAAATTTAATCGATAATTCGGGAAGAATCGATTACAACCAAAAAAAAAGAACCGATTAAATTTAATTTAACTTGTAAAGTAATATTTCCTTAAACGATATATCATTATTTGAAGAAATCGTGTTGAATCGGTTTCAACAAAAAAAATATGAAAATCGGTATTACTATTAAGGGCAACTTGTTTTAGGTGGGAAAAACTCTAGTTACTATTTAAAGAGGACTCGCTTATTATATATATATATTATATAGATATAATATAACGATAATGATTGATATTTGTAAATATTTGGAAACATATTTGGAGATATTTTCTTCAATTAAAATAAATATTTTTTAATCGAATTTAATCAACTTAAATACATTTATATATGATTATGAAGAAATGAGTTGAGCTCAAGTAACAACTATACATATATCACAAATAACCAAAATACGTGAATATACAAATTGATGTCCAATAGCCCGAATGCATAATTTTGAAAGCACATTACAAATTAAAATTTTGAGTAAATATTTCTTATACTTTTTATTTTTTATTCTATATATGCAATATGGGCGTTAAACGAAGATCGTAAAAAGATTATTAATTTGATATATTATACGTCAATAATGGATCAAAAATGAAAAAATCATTAATTTTTAAAAGAGAAAAATAAAAAATAATTAATGCAATACACACAAATTTGGAAAAACTAATTATATATAATTCTAATTAAGGTTACCTTAAAAGTTTATTCATTTTTATATATTGATTTCTCTATTTAACCAAGATTTTGTGGTATCCGTTACTTAATATATCTGTATTAATTATCTAAAATAGGAAAGTATGAAATCTCATAATAAAAATCATAACACAAAACTAATGCAATATTATTTTTTTGAAATCTTCCAATATTAGAACGATCAGTATCTTAAAATTTCTTCGAAATCTGCAATATATAATTTAAATTAGGAAAGTATGAAAACAAATAAAGTCGAAATTGCATAAACTAAAGAGTGGTAATTGTAAAGCAATCAACATTTGTTTTTTGACAGATTCTTCGAAAATCTATATAAATTTGACAAGTAATAATTATTGTAATTTCTTAGAAATGAGTAATGTGTAATTTAAATTAGGAATGCCTGAAAAAGTTGACTATTAAAACATACCATATTAAAATTGATTAGGGTATTTTCATTTTACATAATATAATTACTTTTTTATAGTAATTGAAAATGGGTGGGAAAAATATGAGATACTATTTTGAGAGATTTTTCTTTACATGCATACATACATACATACATACATATGGTATATATACATACAAAACAATTAAAAAAACTGAAAATTTAATATAAAAAGTAATAATACCCTGAGGTATGAAAATAAATGCATTTTGAGAAAATAAAACACAAATAAATAAAAAGTTTATAAAAAGATTAACATATTTACATTATACATATATTATTTACTAATATATGCATATATACATAAATATACATGAATATGTACTTGAAAAAATATATAATAATTTTGTTTTAAGAAATGACATATACATACTTGTGCGAAGTAATGGCATAATAACAAGTGTAAGAATTATATTTACATTAGGAACAAAACACTTTTTTTTTTTAATTTTTCATAAACTAACCCACCCTTTAATCATCACAATGCCAACAAAAAGAGAAAAAATATCAAATCAACAACAATTATCATTGTTGTTATAGGGAAAATATGATTTTTTATTCGTTATGTTTGCCTAGTGTGGCATTTAGTCCTCTAAGTAGGCTTTGTTTACTTTTAGTCTGAAAAGTTTTCAATTGTGCACATTTGGTCCGATTTAGTGAAATTACTGAGGTGGCGCTTGGACGAGTAAGAGCTGCTGACATGAGGGAAAATTGGATTTATTTTGGACATCTGGCGAAAAGATGGTTGTGTGGATGATAGTTTTTAATATTTAACACCATGTGGAGCTTAATTAAAAGAAAATATTAATAAAATAAAATAATAAAATATGAATATGAAAATTAATAAATAAAATAAATTCCATTTTATTAATTCAAAAAAAAAAAAAAACCATCACACACATACCAGTTGGTCACCACCATTTCGCACCACCATCATCTTTCAGCTATGAAAGAATCACCACCACCACCACCACAATCTCTTAACTAAATATATAAATAAAATTATGAGGGGGAAAAATCATAATCACCTGGCTTTGGGTTTCTCGACCACGTAGCCATGGCCGCCACCACCACCACCACTTTTTGACCTCACAACCCAACAACAGAAACAACCAACCGCTACCACCATTATCTAAATTTCTATATCCTCAGCCACCAAAAGCCCCAAACAAATTGCCAAAAAAAAAAAAAAAGTAATAGGCGGCCTAGAGGAGGAGAATTTGAAATAAGAAAAGAGGAAGAGGGAATGGTGGCGTTAGGTGGTTGTGGTGGCAACAACAACGCCGCGGTGGTGGCGGGGTGGTTGAAAAAGAAGATAAAGGGTTGGTTTGCCCTAACCCAATTTCATTTTGAATTTGGGATTCTCTTCCTAAAAATATTGTCAAGATAAAAACATTATTGATTTTTATTAGCTACAAATTTTATCTTAATAAGATTAATAAATTATTACATAATATGCCATGGCATTTTATTTGGTAATAAATAAATATATAATATGCCACATTTTTTTTTACAAATGTAAAAAAAAAAACCCAAAATTAATGTACATGTCATCAGTTCCGACAACTAAAAATGCCACATGAGTAATTTCCGTCCAAATTAAATTTCAAAATCAAATCAAATATGCACAAATTGTAAACTTTATGGACTAAAATTAAACAAGGTCAACTTAGCGGACTAAATGTCATATTTGGCAAACATAACAGGTGATAAATCCTATATTCATAACTCAATCGGTTCAACAAGATAAAGAACGTCCCTGTTATATTCATACACAATAATTCATCCAATCATATACTCAAAAGTCAAATGCATTTCTCATTTTCAAAATTAAACTCTTTTGATTGTTGGAAAAAAAATATTGCAATCAATAATTGCTTAATTTTAGTTCTTGTATGTTCAAATTAACTGAAATCAGTTATTGGGAATCACTTGATAGTCTAATAGTAAGATGCTTATAAAATCACACATGTATTTGGGTTTGAATTTCGAAACCCTCACCCCACGATTTGTACTTATAAAGAGAAGATGAAAAGTAGGGATGGCAATAGGGAACGGGGCGGGTTCAAACCTGGTTAAGCGGGTCCTAGGGGGGTCGCGGACCTGTTTTAAGAAAATCCGCCGGATCTGGGGTGGGTAACAGGTCCTTATGGACCCGCCCCGTATATAATTAGTAAGACTCAAATTTTATATTATTTTTTCTTGGCAAATTGAATTAGGTTCTTTCGTCTTGCTAGGTCAATTAGGGGATTTCTCAAATTTCAGCCCTCAAGCTCGAGAAGACTGCCGCTCGGGTGCCCACTCACGAACTCCGCCACTGCCGCGCCAGGAGCCGTCTCCGACCAGACTGTACTAGTGCAAGACAACGTAAGTACTCTACTTAGTACTACTATTAGTAAGTTTGCAGATTGTGAATTGAACATTTTATAATCAATTAATCAACTAATTAGGGGCGCCACCATAATTCAGCCTTGAATGATTGAGAAATTTTAATTTAGATTTTATTCCAATAATCTAAAAGCCCTAGTACAAAGGTCATCATGCTCAGCGCAAATAATTTACAAACTGAAGCGGGTCCGGCAACCCGCCGGGTCGCGGGTCCAAGGCGGGGCGGAGTGGGTCTCGAGGTGGGTCTGAGATTTTCTTTGCGGGGCGGGTCCTGAATTTGATCAAACCTGTCCCAAACCCGCCCCGTTGCCATCCCTAAAGTCGAAAAGTTATTGCTGGCCAAACCACAACTTCGGCCCATTGCTGGCGTATTCAAATCCAACAATGTAGGGATAATTTTGGAATTCACTGTATCCTTGTTTTTTATTTTTTTATTTTTTGTTACCTTTACAGGGTAAGTCGGTTCCAGACATCTTAAGGAAAGTTGGCATAAAAAGCTAGAACTTGGCAGACGTTATGCAAAACTCTTCTCTTCTCTCTAAAACCTAAAACCCTGACTCAGAGTGCTCCGGAGGCGGTAAGTGCACTACAATCGGACAATCAGAAGATAAGATGGCGACGCCTTCAGATGCTCGGGCAGTAAAGTCTCTCAATAAATCTTTCGGTCGCCGCCGCTTTGTTGTAAGTTGGAAAATAAAGAGAAAGAAAAGAAAATTTCTCGTTATATATTTGTCGTGTGTGTGTGCGCGCTCATACACCGCCATTGGTGAAGCATGCTTTGCAGGCAAAAAAGTTGAATTTTTTTTGAGTTTTTTGGTATTCTGGAATTTTCGGATTATTTTGTGTACACAATTGTGAGCGAGTCAGCGAGAAGATTAAAATTAATAATTTCGTGTGTTGATGCAGTTCAAGACATTTTCACAAAGAATAGAGGAAATTGACATAGATGTTTACCGAAGTCTTGACCCGTTGAAAGCTGAACCTTCGGAAGGCTCTTCTTTCTTCCGCGACACTCTTGTAGAATATAGAGTACGCCGCTTTGTTTCTTTCAATGTTTCAGTTTTTGTTATTGTTGCAATCAAGATTTGCATTGTGAATGTTCTGGCTGAAGTGGCTGAAGCCAGATTGCTGTATAAAAGTAAATTCGATCATATAATTTAAAAGTTGTTGTAATTGGATGATATCATGATATTAAAAAGATCATTGGGCTTAAATAATCTTTTTGATACACTGGTTACGACATTATTATGTAAGTTAGGATTTTTTTTTGTTCTTATTTTTTATTTTAATATGGGACAAATGGTTCGGAAACTATTTCAATCATCCATTGATTCTGCAGTCTTCCTCATTGATTAGGTTTTAAAGTTTTCTGTACAGGTTCCTACTTGCCTCTTTGATTACCGATTATTAGGTGCACTTGCAACTGCATTTTTATAAGGGTTTTGCTCTTATTCATTGTAGTTTGGAAATCTTAAAGTATTTAACTACCGTTCCCAATAATTATAGGTTCTACAGCAGCTATACTTTCTAGAGCTGAGTTGCATCTCTTTTGATTCATCACACTTCATGAAATATTGGCTGCACAACACATCTTGGGTGCCTTTGGAACTCTTTTTTTAATCACTTAACTTTTTCAAGAATCCTTCTTCTCTAAGGGATTTCAGACTGTCTCGATGATTAGAATAAAAGGTCGCTGCACAACCACTTCATACATGTCCAGCAGTGGCATGTGCGTATAAGTTCATCTTCATTTTAAAGGGGAGTGGATTTGAGGTTGAGGGGCCAGTGTCAATTATGTTTTATTGAGCATGAGATGAACTGATGATGCCTAACACCAGCTCTTTGTTGGGGCTACTAGTGAGAATCATTTGCTGGCATTCACATGTCCAATTTGCATGTGTTGTAACTGAAAATGGTGATTCACATTTCACCAGTGAGATTCTCTTTAATTCTTTATAGAATGTTATCTTTTAGCATATAGATAAAATAATTTCTTTCCAAGTCTTTTTAGCAGCCTTCCTCCCTCTTTTGATGGAGAGATCATGATGCAAATAAATTTCTATATGAATGAAATTCAAGTATAGAGCAATTATCACCTCATAGTTTTTAACTTTATGTGCACGGGCCACAACAGTGACTTGCATGAAAGAGTAATGACCTATTCAAAGTTGTAACCTCCACTTAAAGTCTGTGCAAAGTTTCATATTACGATGGTGTTTGGCTAAACATATTTAAAAGATCTTATAAGCTCCTTGCTTGATGTTTAAATTAGTTTGAATGTTTGGATAAAATAAGACAATGGAGCTTTTAAGATGTTAGTGATGAAAGTTTGTAATTAAAATTGCCAAAATTAAAATAAGATGATGGAGCTTTTATGGCTTTGACTCGAGTGCATGAGATATGCACCAAAAGAATAGAAGGTGGCCAACTCCTTAGCACCACAAAGAGATAGGTGGTGGTTCTTCATTGCTACAGTCTTTTCTTCTTTTCGTTGGTATGAATTTCCTACCATTTTTTCGATGGAATAAATATTTTCGTAATATTTAATATCAGCCATGTCCATTTTCAGTCGTATCACTTGTTCAAGCGATTGCAGATGATATCTTGTTGACTCTCATGTTTGATCTATGGTTTTATTAGTTTAACATTCTCTTCCAACTGAATAGGATAGAAGCCTTCCGCAACAAAAATGTGAAGTTGAAATTGAACTATTTTAGTTATTTTGTAATTGTGTGTGTAGTTGCATTTCCCCATTTTCGACATCTTCATCATGCATTTTTCATTATGGCTTGCAGGAGCTGAACACTGCTGAAGATTTCATATCGATTTATGAGGAAGTATTTCCTTTAGTACAAACACTTCCCCAAATTATATTGCAGAAGGACTTCATAATCTCGAGCCTTCTGTCTAGATTGAAAATGGAAGGGAGATTATCACATGAACCTATACTGAGGTATTTCTTCGTCTTAAGCATTGAAAAGGATGAATGGAATTGTTGCTTTTCTTGGATGGGACGAGGATGCTTAATGAGGCTCATTCTTTTTCTTGATATCAACTTCTTTGCATCTCTATGTGTGATTGCATGTATGCATGTTCATTTTACTATTAGTACTTCTGTAATTAGGATTGCTTCTTTCCCAGGCATGACTGAAGCCTCAGTGTACCAATGGTTACTAACTTATTATATACAAGTTGATTTGTTGGCTTATGTGCTGATGGTTTCAGTTTCTAGTTCCAGTAGACAAAAGGATCAATTTTGCATTACTAACCTTGCTGATTAATGGAATTTTCTTTTTAATCAGAATGGATATATGGAGATATTGGTACAGTTCAAAATAAGAGGCAGATTTATCGTATATATGAGTCTTTTCCAATGTCCTCAGTTATGCATCACTATGAAATCGACGAGACAATATGTTATCTTGTGCCATTGAGCTTTAAAGGGATCAGAAGAAAGGAGGTTAACATAGGAAGTAGTGTGTTACTGCCTGTTAATTATTCGATCAGATTTTCAAAAAAATTGCATCTCTGACATTACCTTGTATTGGAATCTGACGTGAATATTCCACTTGTTTGCTATGTGTAGCAAACCTTTTTTGGGTACTGAGAGTTGCGGAGATATAGTTTATGTTCAGGTGTTGCATGTTGAGATTTTGTTTGAGAAGTGAAATCCATAGCAAGGTATTTGGATCTCCTGCATTTTTTTTTTTGGTATGACCAGATGAATATTTTGCTATGAAGAAAATAAGTTCTTCACAATTTCTAGAAAGACCATTATGGTCTGTGATATCTCTTTGATGGATTTGTATGCGTAGTTAGATACTATTTTATCTATCAAACATATATTAGTTATGGATTTTGACTTATTATCAAAGTGTGGCTGCTAGCTTATTTCATGCCTAATATATCCTTTAGTTATTGGTCTAGCTTCTCGTGACACATCTGGTGCTAATATCGTGACAAGTTTTTTCTTCTTTTAATCACATGTGGCGTCTTGACTGTATTGTTACAACATCAAATCTGCTGGTTTATGTTTAGTTATGCTCGAATATCTTTGTTATTAATGGATGGCATTGTATTTTGTGCTCTAGGTTGATTGCTGCTTTAGCTAGAGATCTACTGGGGGATTTCATACCGTAAGTGTCCTCCTATTTTTGGATTCAGGAATTTTTCTTTTTATATTTCTCATTGATTTTTTTTTTGTTTTTTTCCCTTTTCTTTTTGGTACCTCGTCATGAGTTGGTGACAAATCATCAAGCACGACACTCTTGCTTTTATAGTGCTCACTGATTAATGTCTTTTAAAATGTTGTGAAGTCCGAGGAGAATAATGTGAGCCGTTTTACCTTAGCCTTGGTTAACACATGACGCATAATAAGTGTGCCCTTTCTTTGTGGATTTGTAATATATGAAAATAATAATCTGCATAGTTTTGAAAGAATTAGGCACATTAGCAAGAATTAAATTTCATACAAGTACAAGAGTATAGGACTTTTGAATGGAAAGGGATGATTGCAATTATATTTTATATTTGTTTAGTGCTTTAGAACTACCTCTTATAAAAATTTCGCAGCCAGATTTTGTATGGTTTTAAGTTGTGAACGGCAAGGACCTTCTGTGGGAGGGTCTAAGAAGTCAATCTATGCAAATCGCTTCTTTTTCTCTTCACTTGCATATAATATGCTCTTAAGTGTCTCTCGTGGGCCCCTTAAATATCTTTATTAGATTCTATGTTCATTAGTTACGATTCCACAACATTTTGTTAAGCAGTTATCTATTACTTGAACATTGCCTAACCTATGTTTAACCCGGACAGCCTGTCTTAATATCAATTGATTTTGGATGAATGCTTCAACTCGTAACTTTAATGTCTCAATCTTCTTTTTCCGTTTTCTACTTCATCCAATATGTTCCCATTTATCTCAGTTTTAGAAGAACATAATGCTAAACGGGTAAATGAACAGCATTTAGATTTTAGAGTGGAATACGCTTAATCTGCTAACCAATGGGCTGTAATTACTTAAATGCTGGAGGGATGGCCCTTGTAGCTGCTTTTCTGGAGTTGATTTGAGTGCACAAGTTGCTATCTCTAAAGGTGTATAAAGGCGAAGATTCTCAATCTGTTGTTAGATTGATTTGAACGGTTGCAGCTTGCTTATACCGTGGATGATTAGTGTCTATTTTTTTAATCATGATTACATGTTTTGACTAAGTATGTGTACTTTCCGACTAAGTTTACCCGGGTTTATGTAACTAAGTGAAGTCAAGGATTTTGTGGGCATTTGACAATTAAAGTTAATTTTATGATTCAAGTTAGGGCGTCCCTTTTTATATCCTATTTCAGGAATTGGCTTAGGAATTCTGAGTTAAATCTTATTTGAACTCAGCCTTAATATTCCTTACTGAAGTCTATTTAGTTGGAGGGGGAGATCTCTTGGAGCCTTCACATAAATTTTCTTAGAAGTAGTAGAGATCACGTGATTGAGTTTTCCTCAGGTTATTGGAGCTTCTTTGTTCTAATTTATAGACTTTCTCAGAGCTCAGTCCTTAATTTTGGTTAGATTGACCATGTTAACCTGCCTTCTTTAAGAGGATCTTAGTACCAAAGTTATTTTTTGCAGCATCATTCACAACTGTAACAGCCTGCAAACAGATCCAAGATATCTAATTCTACCTTCTTAAAACACGTTCCAACCATCACAATTCTGACATCAATATGTGTACTTTCTTCAGTAAGATCTGAGTTAGTACTGCATTATGTCGAGAATGTTGGGCCGGTGAGGTGGGGTGGAGTGTTAAAGCTTAGGAATGAGGAGAAAAAGTAGCTACCTGATACTTGAGCAGTTGAGCTTGGCTTGATTTGTAAGTGGAGCTTGCTTCAATAGTCGAGAAGCTCACAGGCTGGCTTGGCTTGTGTATACTCACTCCAAGATTCTGCATTAAGTTGCCTGGCTGAGGATGCGATGCTTTGAGTAAATGCCAATTACAGTAGATCATTGGCGACAGGGCATTTGACCTGTTATACTGAAGATTGGGCAGAATTTTCTGATTGATTATGGAAAAACTGGATGGGTTTTGGATTTTCTTGAGGTCATAAATGGAGACAAAAATGTTGCTGCGTGTTGGAATAAATTGTTATTTATAGTACAATCCATTATACAAATTGAGATTTTTATTAATTGCTTGTTTTGCAGCTTTCTCCAGAGAATTGCTGATTCTTTGGAAAGTCTTCTTGAAAGTGGTGCTGATAGGGATCCGGAGATAATTGAGCAGGTCTAGGAATCTTTCCATGTAGTCTCTGTTTTAGATTGATATTATAAATTTGGAGATGCATGAGTTTTAAAGCTGTGATTGTTGGTTGCAGATATTTACATCATGGTCGTATATCATGATGTACCTGCAGAAGTATCTTACAAAAGATGTTGGTCATGTTCTAAGGTAGTCTATATCTGTATATAAGGTGTTGGACGAATTTTTATATGTATGTTCTGTAATTTTATTTGAGGATTCATTCAGATTTTCATTTTTGATACTTCCATTGAAAGTAAAGTATACTCGGTTTTATGGATAGAGCTAATAAAACTCTTTTGTGTCTGAGGATGTAAATGTTTATGGAGCACTTAGTAAAGTAGGTAGAGACTAGAGAGTTATCTATTGCATGATCATCTATATGCTTTTAGACTACTTATAGGACATCATATGCACAATGTATATACAATTACATTTTATGAGTGTAAAGTCTTAATGGTTATGTAAAAGCTGGATTTCTCTGTTTCTTTATTATGTAGTTGATGATTTCTGTCATTCATCTTCACTATTTAACTAAAAGGATATTTGAGTAATGGATGTGCATCTTTTGGAGTTCCTAATATGGAAAAGATTTATCCTGCTCTCCCCTTCCCGTCTCCCTCACTTACAGAATTACGGCAAACTTGAGATACTACCCAAAAGATTATGTTCGAGAGTTTATGGCCGAGTCCGTATCGTTTTGTTGAGGAAAACACCAGTTCAGCAGCTAAAGAAAGGTATTGCATTCTCTTATGATTCATTTGCATACCTTCTTTTCAGATATAGTCAATCAAAATTTTGTCTGCTTTCTGGTTCTTATTTGTTTATCTAGTTGGAAGGCATACTTGTTAAATAAACCTACTTTACATGGATTTTAAGAATGGGTCTCTAAGCAAAGCTGCTGTGCATCTTACTTTCTGCTTGAATTTGTAGCTGAAGTCTGCATGATGAGTAAAACATTCTTCGGTTTGTTTCCAGGTGAAGAAGTCAGCAGTATTAACTGAAAAATGCAGTAATAGTCTAATAGATGATGAGATATAATCCTTAGGAAGTGTAGGAAATTGTGAAACCAACGCCATCTGGTCCCTGTGCATGCCTTCAGTTTTATACGAATAGAACATACCTCAGTGTTGTTTCTCCAGATTTATATATATTACGGGTTGACCATATTGTTCTGTTTCCGGGTAATACTCCCTGAATATGTGCGACTGTCCAATTTAGCTACATTATTCCTTATTATAGTCCCCAATGCATATACCATGTGTAAAATGAGCTATCCTTGTGATTGCCGCATCTGAATTATTTCAAACAAGAGAGACTTTTTTTTGGTTGCCTATGTCTTACACGTTACAAATTGAAAATCCATATTGATTTTTATAATTAGTGTCCATCAACAACCTTTCAAGTTGAGTGGTCTTTATGTTTATATTGAAAGGGTGAAAAAGATTTCGTGTTCTTTAGTACTTTCTGTAGATAGGCTAGGTTCACAATTCTGGTACTGGGGACAGTTGACTTCATTAATTGAACAGGTATTACGAAACTTATGACGGAAGTTGTAGAGGAACCTTCGGAAATGAGAAAATCTGGTGTTGGTGCGTTACTATCTCATGCTATGAGAATTACCTCATCAAGATTGCACTCGAAGACTGAAACATTGTTGCCACTACTGGTGGATGACCTTTCCTTCCAAGTTGGTGATCAAAGTGATGAAGGTTTGTACTTCCATTGCATTCTTGGACCCTTCTTTTCATTATTACACTTCTTTACTGTTCATCTCGCCATACTTGCTTCAGAAATCTGTTTAACACGACTTGTTAGCCTTTCCTTTGGTGGTGACTCGCTATTCAATTCACCAACCTGTCAATTTCAATCAGCGTTCTGTGAAAAGTCAATCAGTCGTTACTTACAGAATATCACTATCAACTCTGATTAAAGACATGCAAATGGGTTGTTATACTATTTTTGAAAAAAATACTGGTGTTATTAGAACAAGTAATTCTACTTTATTCTGTGAACTCCTGGCTCTGTTATTGTGCTATTGGTTATTTGTTAAAGGTTCTTGTGGTTTGAAAACTGAAAACAAGCATTTTGTATTCACTCAGTACAACTCTAGCTTCCTTGTAATTTACATTTTGGAAATTGTTAAGGATTTACATGTATCTCACTTCTAAATGTGTCATATTTGAATGGAAATGGGATGTGTTGAAGGGGAAGCGAGTCCAATCCTATAATCAGCTGGTAAAGATTTTTGAGGGTCGCAGATAGAAATTATTTTGCTTACAGTAGATTACTATTTCTACTGACGTGTTGACTTTAGGAGGAAAGGAACGTAACCTTTGTTCTCATGGTATATAGTTTGGTTGCCTCAAGTCTTGGTTTTAGATTCTTTACTGATGGTACTTCGTTTTTGTTGTCACCTTAGCCCATTTTTGTCATTTCCCGTCATTTACTCCTACATATATTTGCATGTATCCAGGCTCAAGAGCTGTTCTTGAAGTTCTTATTCTGGCCTTCGAGAGACTGTATGCAGAGCTAGACCTGACGGAACTGACTTTTGTATGGAAATGCTTATGCAAAAAAATAACAGATTCTGTGACGAATGGAAACTCCGTGCCCCTGGGTCGCCTTTTGACCCTGCTTATTTCTATGGTGCAAAGTGATTATCTTGGGAAAATTTCTGGTGGGCTTCAATGACATTTCTCTTATTAGTTTTTTATTTTCATTTACTCATTCTGACCTTTGAAGATGTTCCATGTTTCCAGATTATGAAGCCATGGTTGAACTAGTTGGTCTGCTGGTGCAGACTTTTGTTATTCCTCATCTTACCATGAAGATTGTGGACACACACGCCAAAGTCATTGATAAAGTCCTTCAACTAATGCTTTGTGTTATTGGTGGTCTCTCTAGTTCTAAAAACATGCCTGCTTTGCTGCGGGTTTCTTCACAATGGGAACCAGTATTTAATTTAAGGAGTCGAAGGTATTGCTTTCAGTTAAACATGCGAATTAAATTATGCCAAAGTGCTTAATTTTGGTCTGGTCTCTTTTCTTTGTCACTTTGTGGGCCTCACACATATGATTTTTGGCTACAGTTTACTAACATTCATTGAAGATCTTCTATTGAAGGACCCTAGTGTTTTCCATGTTTTTGGAACACATATTATACGGTAATTTTGACAAGCTACTACTATTATTATACTGTCTCATATCTGGAATGCATCAAATCTTGTTGCCTTTCTTTTTAATTTTATCTTTTTATTTTTATTTTTAATCTGAATTTTCTTATTTGATTGCAGTGCATTCAATAATTTGATAGAAATATCTGATGAAGAAGTCGTATATTTAATGATAAATTTCCGTGAGAAACTGGAAGGGGAAAGCTCTAGCTTCTTGGATTTGAAATCCAAGGAGAATTTTTCAAGAATCCAAAATTTCTTTGACGAGAGTCTTCACTGTTGGATTGGGAAGATCAGTGAAGTTGTAAAAGGAAATCTATTTCCCATTTCGTTTCAACAAAATGAGTTGGCAATCCTATGGGGTGTTGTTGGGTGCTATTCTCATTTTGCAGATGCCGAAGCAAATCCATCCTTACTGATGGAGTTGATAAATGCAATCGACAAGCTTTTGATGGTGGGATCCAGTAAGACATCTTCTGATAATTTTTAAATGCTCCATACCCTAGTTGACTTTATATTCACTTGATACTGAGGCTTGTTCTGCGGGAAGGAATTGTTTTGGTACAATTCTTGGTGAAGACTTCTGTAAAGAGTTCACTCGTGTTACTAATCCTGAAGCTTGTACATTTTTTGTTTCTACAGTCATTTTGTGCTAAAATGCTTCACGGAATTGAATATATCTAATTTGCTACGTTGTGGATAAATACTGCTCGCAAGATCTTCTGTTCTTTTATGTGGCTATATCTGCTCTTTTATGGTCTTTGTTTACAATATATATTTATGTATTACTTTTTTCTAGAGTTTTCAGGTTTCCGGGAAGGCACTTGGCATAGCTTGATTGGTGCTGCTCTGCATGCTTATCACAAGTTGGTTTTTAGCAGGAATATTGCTCATGAAGAGTCAGCAATGACCAAATTCTTGGAGCTCGCGAAAAGATATAAGTTGTCACCTAAAATATTATCTGCAGTGGCCGATATTTTGGATTCAATTTCCAAGTAAGATAATTAATTTGTTTATGATTTTTCTTTTTTGTTATCAAACTTCGCTTTCTGCTTTCTTGTAAATGTATAACGCTTCCATTAAGCTTCACAAATGTGCAGGTCTTCTAATCCACCAGATAGAAAATGCCAATATTATCTTCCAGAATATATAGCTGGAAAGGTGTCGGATGCTTTAGATATATTCGCTGAAAATCTATGCCACGCCAACAAAGAGATCCGCCTTTCTACCCTGCGCATTATGTGCCATTACGAACCTATATGTTATGAACACTCTAGAAAAGAACTTCTGATTGAAGATAATACGACAATAGATGTTTCTGAGACTAGTCATGTGGATGACCCCAATAATGTAAGTTCGGTATAATTCGTGTCTTATGCAATTTCACGAGTCGATTCATTAAAATTTATTTAGTTCTTTCTGAATCCTAGGTTCTCAACCTTCTCGAATCAATTGAAGAGACTGCCCCTTCAATTTCAACGAGTCGTAAAGTCATTCTACTAATATCTAAAATACAGATGAGTCTGAGTGCTCGAAGAGTTGGGACGAGTATATGCCTGTTGTTTTAAATGGGATAATTGGCATATTTCATAACCGATTTAGCTATTTGTGGAATCCAGCTTTAGAGTGCCTCACTATCCTCATTGGCCAATATTTTCGGTTGGTGTGGAGCAAATACATTAAGTATCTTGACCATTGTCAATCTGTTTTTTTAGTATCTACTCATCAACATGGTGGAGGCAGCAATGATTCTAACAAGGACACTGGTATGTTTTTTTTTTATGAACAGTTTCATTTGGTGGTGGCTCATCCCCTTCCTATTCTATTATGAAACACAGTTTTTGTGGCACTTATTTCAGTTTGAGAAACTACTTTCCTGTTTTCCTTCCTTTGTGGGAAAACAGAAAATAATGATAAGACATGTCCCTGAAAAAGTGACCTCTGCGTGCATATTGGTTTCTTATGCAATATTGTGACTACTGCTTATGTCATTACACGCATGTATCTAATTCATAGCCATGTGTTGATTTTGTAGGTTTGGTTGGATGCTTCAATTCTGATATTTTTACTTTATTTGATAGTACTCCATGCGCAACAGTTTTGTCCCTCTTGATTCAGACTTTACATAGAGTTCCATCTATAGTCGAATCTCATTCTCGGCAAATAGTACCTCTGTTTCTGAAATTCTTAGGCTACAATGTTGATGAAAACACAAGGTGAGTTTTATATCTAATGTTGTCTTTAATAATGCTGACTCTTCATGCTTGTATAAAGTTATCAATGTATTTCTTTGTCTTCTTTAATTTGACCATACATCTCTCTGCCTCAACTTAGCAGTGTTGAATCACATGCACTGAATCATAATTATTTCTCTGTCTTCTTTAATTTGACCATACATATCTTTGCCTCAACTTAGCAGTGTTGAATCACATACACTGAATCATAAAGGGAAAGAATGGAAGGGGGTTCTTAAAGAGTGGTTAAGCTTGTTCAGATTGTTGCGGAATCCTAAAGCTTTTCATCAAAGTCAAATTTTCAGGGATGCTCTTCAGTATAGGTGGGTTTCGTTAGTGCCTGGCATTATTAAGTTCATCATTTTTTTTTCCGTTTTTCTCTAGACATTGTGGCAGAGGATGTGATTTTTTTTTGTTAGTTCATGCTTGTATTCTCCTCCCCTCCCTAGCCCCCCCTCTTCCTAATTAATCTTTTAATTTGGGTTGGTTGGGGGTATTGGTATTTCAGGCTTCTTGATCAGAATGATGCTGATCTACAGATGATGGTTCTTGATTGCCTGTTGAACTGGAGAGATGACTTCTTACTTCCATATTGTGAGAATCTGAGGAATTTGATCAATGCAAAATATCTAAGGGAGGAGCTTACAAGGTGGAACTTATCCAGAACATCGATTGATTCCATCGATGTGCAGCACAGAGCTTATGTTATACCTATTGTCATACGAATATTAATACCAAAAGTTAGAAACTTGAAGATGCTTGCTTGCCAGAAGGTACTGCATATTTAATACTGGGATCTTTTTAATGGATGCTCCTGAACTGCAGTTTTCTTTTTGTTTCTATCATCTGATCCAAAAGTCAATGTGGTGTTCTTTTTTTTTCAGAATGCAAGTGTACATCATCGAAGGGCAGTTCTTGGATTCTTATCTCAGCTTGATGTTGACGAGCTTCCTCTTTTCTTCTGGCTGTTAATTAAGCCCCTACTTTCTATTTCTCAAAGGGATGACGACACCAGTAAAAGTTTCTGGAGTTTACCCCAAAGTCACAAGGATGAAATTGATGCATCTGAGATCTTGAAGCATTTTACGACAGATACCATTAACGCCCTATCTTGGAAGAAAAGATATGGTTTTCTGCATGTTGTTGAAGATATTTTGGCAGTTTTTGATGAACCTCACCTTAGTCCTTTTCTATATCTACTGATGCACGTTGTTGTGCGGATCTTAGCAAGCTGCACGTCATCTCTTGGCAGTAGGGAAAGTAGTGGATCATCTTCTGTACAAAACTGTTCTAGCTTTGACTTGGATGTAGCTGAGCATAATGACGTGGGGAATAAAATCACGGTAACATTGAGATTGAAACCTATTTTGCTGTATGTGGATTTAAATTATTCATTAAGAAGTTTTTGAATTTCAAGGATAGGCAAGACTCATCACCCTAGTAAATAGGCGAGTAAATAGAATTTCATTCGGTCTTTTGAAAAAAGAAAAGAAAAGATGAGGGCAGTTTTTATATATCTGTAGCCCTGAAGTTTTCTTGTTGCATTTCTTTACTGAGTCAACTTTTTCTTATATCAGGAACACTGTTTTAAAAATCCCCGCCTAGCCCCGATTAGTCCCGCCTAGGCGCTAGGCTTCCCTTATCTGTTTACTTTTTTCTTCCGATTAGGCCCCTCCTAAACCCGTCAGGTCCCGCCTAACCCCGCTCAGGCTCCGCCTAGGCGTTGTGCCCCAGTCTGTCGCCTGCCTAGCGCCTAGCGGTTTTTAGAACACTGATCAGGAATGTTTGTTCTTGTTAATATTGGTGGTTGGAAAGATTGAAGATGTACAATCCTATAGACAGTACATTATGCATGCCCACTGACTGTACAATTTACTAATATGTTATACATGCCTGCTCTGTTTCGTATGCCTTAAAAGTCATTCTTATGCTATGGCCGTCTAAGCCATTTAAGATAGCTGGGTCTGAAACTATTTTCTCCAAGACTGCGGGTTATGACACCTGACACATACAACTGTAACTATGTAGTCCTTTTCAAATGTAACTGGCTGTGATTCTAAGTCATAGCTTCAAGTTTCTAGGGAACTCCAACTAGTTTATGTTCAAGTATCATATTGTTCATTCCTTCACTTCTCTAGTTTATTTTAAGAGTTGTTGAATCAAGGAAATTGATCAAGTGATGAGGGATTCTTGTTAAAAAAGGGGAAAGAAAGATGGGATCAGCTTGTGAATTAACATCAGTCTGGAGGTTTGGGATGGGGGGATGTGATCTTGCAAAATTTCTTTTGTAATGTAACAGAGTATTGGCCACCCATTCTTCAGCCTATGTATTACTTATTACTTATTAGACCCTCTATATCAGACCCTACAAGAGCTTCTGGGCACAAAATGAACAGTTAAATGGAATGAGGCTACAATAATAACAGCAACCAGGTTGTGTAGACAGCAGTCTGTTTTTTCTACAGTTTTAACATTTTTGGAATCAGTTGAGTGGACAGTGTCTTTTACTGTTGGCCTGTTGACACTTTTCAGTTTTCTATGTTTCCTTGTTCATTTCTAGTATGTTTTGCATACTTTCCTCAGTTTGATTCTTTACTATCAGTGTAGTCTTATGTTTCAACCTTTTGAGCTAGTCATGCACTTCACTGCTTTTACTTATTTCTGGACATTCTTAGTTTTTACACCAAGTCCAGTTTGAAAAAAATTGAAACAATACTAATCAATAGATATTCTTCACTTGCAGGAGAGGGTGGCTGTGAAGCAGTTCAAGGACTTGAGATCCTTTTGCCTTAAGATCATATATCTTGTTCTTAGTAAATATGAGGATCATGAATTTGGGGGTACATTTTGGGACCTGTTCTTTACATCAATTAAACCCTTAATTGCTAATTTTAAGCAAGAAGGTGCCAGTAGCAAGAAGCCAAGTTCACTGTTTCATTGCTTTCTTGCAATGAGTAAAAACTACAAACTTGTGCCACTATTAGACAGGGAAGGGAGTCTAGTCCCTGATATTTTTTCCATCCTTACTGTCCCATCAGCTTCAGATTCAATTTTGTCTTGTGTTTTGAAGTTCACTAAGAACTTATTGAAGCTCGACAGTGAACTGGGTAGCGAAGACATTAGTGTCAAAAGAATTTTGCTTCCTCATCTGGATGTGCTTATATGCAGCTTGCATAGTTTCTTCACAACTGGCATTGCTGCTAAGAGGTATTGCTTATCCCCACCCTTTTCCCTTTTTTTTCCTTCCTTCCTTTCTTTCATTCAAGCTATATATGTAGGGTCTATCTAATTTCCCCCTTCCAAAATGTGCTTTTTTGTTTGAATTCATTCCAACTGCTAGTTAAGATAAGCCTATTCTGTTTTTGCTTGAAATTATAACAAAACACTTGTATCTTTGTGTGTCTATAATGTGCCCGCAGTTTCTTAAACAGCTAAATGTTGCGTCTTATATAGTGCAGTGTTATTAGAGGCGCTGAGGCGCAAAGGGGTCCATAGCGCACGAGGCGCGCCTCTTGAACATGGGGCGCAAAAAATAAAAATAAATATAAAAGTAATGTAATTTAATTTAATTCAAAAAAAGAGAGGAAAAATAAATTAACACAAGCTGAAACTTAATTCACATTAGAAGGAAAACACTGAAATATAATTAGTAAATTAATAAAAAAGAGGGAAAAAACAAAAAAAAATGACATTCCGGTGGCTGGAGGCAGCGACCGGCGGCAAAAGTGCTGGAGTGCAGCATCTTGGAGGAGCAGGGGCTTTCTTTTTTCTTCTCTCAAATGAAACCCTAGTTTTCTTTCCTTTTTTTTTGAGTTTTTTGGGTTATTTTCAAAGTTAAAGTGTAAGTTGTTATACCAAATATCTAAATTAGCAACTTCATAAGAAAACACGCCAAAAAAAGAATTGTGCAGGAGCCGCGCGGGAGCCGGAGGTGCACCAAGGCGCGCGCCTTCGGAACGTGCATCACCTTGGAGTTCCGGAGGTGTTTTCTGTGCGTCTCATGCGCCTTGCGCCTGAGGCGTGCCTCTAATAACTAGGATGGTGCGCAATCAATTCCAGCCAATTTTATGTGCTTGGGTTGCTTTCTGAAATGTCTTTAGTACTAGGATGCTGGACTGCTGGAGTTGGTGATAAAAGGTTTGCAATGAGATGTGAGTGTTTTCTTCTTGTGGTAGTGAAACTGGGTGAACTCTCAGCATCGCTTGTAACATTGGAAACTACTTTTCTAATAGTGATTTGTGATAGTTGTCTTCCTTCTACGATTATGGACGACTTGGCTTTTATTAATGGACACCAAAAGTTATAAGTGGCCTTTCCCCATTACCTGCAATGCAATCCAACTAATGTGGTGCAGGACTCATTCCCATTGGATTTGAGCTTATTTCTGGTTTCAGTTCTAGTCATGGCATTTTAATGTTTGAAGTATTTTTCCTTACCCTTCTGAAGCATTTTGACTCTGTGCACTGGACACTATGTTGTTATAGAATTCCATGAGGGGCATCTGAATTTGTTCAAATAAAAAAGTGAAATTGTGAATTTGAGTTCTTTGTTTGTCTTCTAGCATTTATGATCCGATATATATTTTATCTACTTGTTCATGATTATTCCTTTTTTCCATGTAGGCAGTTGGTCAAATTCCCGGGCAAAAGGGAATTCACTATCTTCAACTTGTTATCAAAGTATATACAGGAAGCTTCAGCAGCCAAAACATTTATTGATATATTACTCCCACTTCTTACAAAGAGACATCAGAATTTTGGTTAGACTCTAACTAATTTGATTTTTTATGGATTTGCTGTTTCCTTTTATTTATAAAAGTTGGAGTTGTGTCTCTTGTAGATACATGTGTCGATGTTCTGCAAATCATTCGGCAAGTGCTAACAGTGCTGGGGAGTGGAGTTAGTAAAAAAGTGTTGGATTCGATTACCCCACTTCTTATTTCAGCTGATTTGGCTGTCCGTAACTCTGTATGTGATGTTCTTGATGCTGTCGCTGCAAAGGATTCTTCTGTGCTTATATTGGTAAACCCTTTGTTTCTTTCCATGTGTTCTCCCTTGAAGAAAGCAAATAGTAAGCTTCTACTTTCTGTCTGTTCATGCAGGCAAAAATTCTTCGTGAACTAAATGCAACCTCAGAAGTGGAGATGGGTGCTCTTGACTATGACAAAGTCCTCTGCGCTTATGACAAGGTTAACGTGAAGTTCTTCTACACCGTTCCGGAAGAGCATGCATTATCAATCTTGGCTCACTCTGTACATGACATGTCATCTGAAGAGATGATCTTACGGCAAAGTGCGTTGAGATTGTTGCTCTCCTTCATTGAATTTTCAGGTGAGGTCCTTAATGGATCGCTGAAATCTGACCAGATATGGTCTGAAGCTAGCATTTTGCGAATAGTGAACAATTTTTTCTTGAAGCATATGGGAAATGCAATGGACAAGGAAGGTGCTGTTAGAAAGGTACTGTATCTGCCGTTTTTCTTAGTTCATCAAGTTATGTTTTTCCTTTCATTTCAACTTTTTCTTGATTCCTTTTTCAGTGTCTTTACTCACTCTCTGCGAATGTGCCAATCCCTATTCATGAGATTAGAGGCGTGCTTCTCCCCCTTGTTATTATTAATCACACATGGTTTTAGGCACTAATTTTAGGATTCGAAGTGTCTCTAAGGAAGGAGAGAAGTGTCATTGATTTAGCTGCCTAAGTTATTATCTTGCTTTAAATTAAATTGGTCCCGACTTCCTTGGATCTCAATAATTGTCTGAATTGGTTATTTATTTCTATTTCGAATTAGGAGGCGGCATATTAGAAGTTGGTTGTTTGTAGATTATAAAACAGATGATTTCATCTAATCCCATGAAGATATCGCTCTGTAGATATTGTCCTTTTTGCTTCCTGGTGTCTTTTCCACACAAATCTTTATATGTCATTTGTCTCTTTTATGTAAGGAGATATGCATAACTCATTTTTTAAGGTAACCGTGCTGCTTGGGCCATTTTTATGTATCTGTACCAGCTACAACATCAGATGTTGGATGCTTACTTGTTGAAGTAGTTTAACCGTTATTTGTGGTGTGCGTGTGTGGGACCATTCAATGTCAAGTAGACGCATTAATTCGGAGCAATAGAAGTAATATTCGTCGAATGGATAAAGTGACTAGGCTCCCAGCTGCTTTATATGCTAAATAGTTTTTTTTTTTCTTTCTTTCGAGCTCATGTTGAATATCATGAGCAAGTTTTATGCCACTACGAGTCTGCAATAACCAGGATCAGAAAGTTTTGACATCACAGTGAATTATTCACTATATTGTGGCCCATCCTATTTTCTTTTTCTCCCCTCCCCTCCCTCCTCCTCTCTGTGCTTTTTCTTGTGTTTGCTTTCTCTTTTTTACGTTTCTGATTCTCTTGGTTCATGGGTTGTTCTGGGGGATGAGTGGGGGAGTAAGAGGGGTTTTCCTGGTGGTTATTGTGATGGTTATTACTTGAAGCAATACTTTTCCCAATAAAACATGGGCTGTTGTTTGATTTTAGGTATGGATTGATTTACTTCGAGAAATGGTGCTGAAGCTCCCCAATGTGGCAAACCTTGATTCATACAGAGCTTTATGCAGTGAGGATGCAGAACAAGACTTCTTCAGTAACATAGTTCACTTACAGGTAAAGCTCCGTTAGTTTTCCGGAATAGATGTTCAACTAACAAAGGGCATCTGTCATGTATTTACCTGTTTTTATTCATTTTTCTTCATGTAGAAACACAGGAGAGCAAGGGCGGTGTCTCGCTTTGCAATCATTGTCAGTTCAGGGAATCTGTCAGAGGTATCCTTTTAGTTTCTTTTGAAATGCTACAAAAATATTTTTGTGTTGCATCACTAATCTCTTCCAGTGAACTTATGAATTTTATAGGTCATCACAAATAAAGTGATTGTTCCACTACTTTTTAGCATGTTATTTGATGCGCAAGATGGAAAGGATGAACATATCCGGAGCGCATGTCTGGATGCCCTGGCATCAATTTCTGGTTTGATGAAGTGGGATCGGTATTATGCCTTGCTACTCAGATGCTTCCGAGATCTGACACTCAAGCCAGAGAAGCAAAAGCTTTTGTTGCGGCTTATCTGCTCTATTCTTGACCACTTCCATTTCTCAGAGTCATCTCTGGTCTATGAAGCCAGAGTTTCTGGTTGTGATCGTCCTGATCCATATACCATTGATATGACTTCTTCGTCAGCATTGAGAAAATGTACTAGTGTTGTTGGACTTCCTGACATACAGACGTGCTTGCACAAAAAATTGCTCCCCAAGATTCAGAAATTGTTGTCCTCTAATTCTGACAACATCAACGTCAATATCAGTCTGGCTGCACTTAAACTTCTAAAGCTGCTTCCAGGTGAAATAATGGACTCGCAACTTCTGACTATTGTTCACCGAATCTCAAACTTTCTAAAAAATGGTCTGGACAGTGTACGTGATGAAGCTAGGTCCGCATTGGCAGTTTGCTTAAAGGAACTAGGATTGGAGTACTTGCAATTTATTGTCAAAGTCTTGAAGGGCACATTGAAGAGAGGTTATGAATTGCATGTGCTGGGGTACACTCTCAATTTCTTGTTATCAAAGTTCCTTACAAGTCCAATCTCTGGGAAGTTGGATTATTGTCTAGAGGACCTTCTTTCTGTTGTAGTGAATGATATACTTGGGGATGTTTCCGAGGAGAAAGAAGTGGATAAGATTGCTTCAAAGATGAAAGAGACTAGAATGCAAAAATCTTATGAAACTCTCAAATTGATTGCTCAGAGCATCACTTTCAAGACTCATGCTCTGAAACTGCTCTCGCCTGTTACAGGTCATCTGCATAAGCAGCTAACACAGAAAGTTAAATCGAAATTAGAGAACATGTTAAATCACATAGCTGCTGGTATCGAAAGCAATCCTTCTGTGAATCAGACAGAACTGTTTATATTTGCCAATTGCCTTATTAAAGATGGTATCGGCGATGAAGCTAATGGACATGAAAATAGCTGTCTCCAGAAGTAAAGTAGACAGAGATGATGAGGGTGTCCAAGTAATCCAGACCAAGAAATTAGTAAATGTTGACGGACAATTTTCTTATTTGATAACAGCATTTGCTCTTGGAGTCCTGCAGAATTACATGAAAAATCTGAAACTTAACAGAGATGATGAATTACTTTTATCACTGTTAGACCCATTTGTCAGTTTATTGGGTCAATGCTTGAGTTCCAAGTACGAAAACATCATAATTGCTGCACTCAGATGCTTGGCTCTGCTAGTCAGGTTGCCCTTGCCATCCCTTCAATCCCAAGCTGACAAGATAAAGAGTTCATTGTTGGTTATTGCACAAGGTTCAGTAAATGCTAGCAGTCAGTTGACAGAGTCATGTCTAAAGTTGTTGACCACGCTTCTGCGAAGCACTAGAGTTACTCTTTCTGCTGATCAGTTGCATATGCTGATCCAATTCCCGTTGTTTGTTGATTTGGCCAAAACCCCCTCGTTTGTTGCCCTTTCACTTTTGAAAGCTATTGTACACCGGAAACTGGTGGTTCCTGAAATATATGATGTTGTCCAGATTATTGCAGAACTGATGGTACAAAGTCAACTTGAACCTATTCGTAAAAAGTGTAGTCAAATCTTACTTCAGTTTTTGCTTGGCTACCATCTTTCCGAGAAGCGCTTACAGCAACATCTTGATTTCTTACTTGCAAATCTAAGGTGAAAATAGTCGACATTCAGTATATTGTTTTATTTCTGTGTCATAAATATGCAATCTTTATGTCTTGTATTAATTACAGATATGAACATTCCACTGGAAGAGAAGCTGTTCTTGAGATGTTTCATCATGCTATTATACTAAAATTTCCAAGGAACGTCGAGACGAACAATCTCAAACAGTGTTTCTGCACTTGGTTGTTTCTTTGGCAAATGACGATGACAGCAAAGTTCGTTCTATGGCTGCTGCTGCAATAAAGTGTCTTATTGGGCATGTGAGCTCGCATTCGCTTCACTCTATTCTTG
>JABTTQ020000912.1:0-88334 GCA_016081115.2 Rehmannia glutinosa | reverse complement strand
AATTACGTATTACATAATAATTTTTCGCTTGAACATAAATCATCTTATTCTTCACAAATTTATTTTTCTCCTCGTGAAACTGCTAACTCGTTAACGGGCACAAAAAGAGAAATTTCTTATATTTACTAATGGTGAAATTATGAGAGATAGAAAGAGATTTGATTATTGATTATAATATTTTTTTTTTTTGGATTGAGATATGTATGAGAGAGGTGATCGACGGTATGTTATTCTTATCTCTTTCCCATTCTCGAACTATTTCTTTTGCTTATGTCATTTTACCCTATTACCCTTATATTGATTAAATTAATATTTTAATAGAGTTTTTATCCATTAAATCACATCCATTGATTAATAATAAGTTGGTGGTTGAGATTAGTCCATCATGTCTCACCTAGAGCCGTGGTCTCAACATCCACGCATTTATATCTACTACAGCATACTATTGTATAACTAATTGTACATCATTGTGAGTAAACCACACCTAATGAAAAACTAGAACAATCGTGAAAAAATCAAATCACATTAAAAATCGCTGGGATTGAATGTACAATTAGTTATACATCTACGCGATGTTGATATCAAATGGTAATACCGCTTATTAAATGGTGTAATAGCTCAACTATTAAATGACGCAAAATTCAATATGTAAACGCAGATATTAACGCAATCCTCGATTGTGGTGAAGTGACGGCGATATTTTTCTAGTTACTATTATGCCCTCAGACCTATTAATAATTGATAACCAATATTTTAACAGCAACTGACCATCAATAAAAAGTATGGACGGATTTGATTAAACCAATTCAATTGGATTCCCGAGATCACGCAACTCTTCCAAATCTCGAAAGTAAATTCAACGCACTATCCTCTCCTTCTTCTTCAACACACCACCGTGAGAAATCATTCCTCATTCTTCTAACGACCACCGCGTGGAAAAATGCAACGCTATAGTTGCTAACTCAATCAGCGCTTCTTCCTCAAGGTTGCTTATGAAGATGTAATTTGTCGCCGATGGTATATGTCATCATGTTTTTATACCATTAACTACATAAACAAGTCATATTAACAAACTGATACTATATAAGCAACAAGCCCACTACATAAGCAAATCTAAATATACCATGTGACGCACCACAAATATATTAACTACATACAAGTCATAAGCAACAACCCCATACTACATAAGCAAATGTTTTATACTACATATATAAGAACTAATATACACTACGTATGCACCACAATTACATTAACTAAGAAGGCAAGTCATAAGCAACAACCCCATACTACATAAGCAACGCCTGAATATACACTACATATGCAACACAAATACATTAACTACATGGGGCAAGTAATAAGCAACAACCCTATACTACATAATCAACAAATATACACTATATATACAAAATATGATTAAATAATCAACAAACATACATATGCAACACAAGCAATATGATTATACTTGACAAGCAGAGAAGAGAAAAAACCCATGAATACGCATGATACGGGTTACTCAAAAATCGAAAGACGTGTCGCGTGAAAGCGGGGAAAAATCAATGTGATTGAGATCTCATCAAATCTCAATAACTTATTCTATATTGTAAAATGACCACCCTACCCTTCTTAGTTGTTGAAACCACAAAAATAAACATAAACCCCTAAAAACTGACCACCCAAAATGTTAATATATGGTTTGATTTGGTTATCTCACCCCAAATGGGAGGATCCATTTGGATCCATATCCTATATATGTATATATTAATTTGATCCTATAAGTGAGTCCATTATAATTGAAATAAGTACGGAGGCCAAATCAGAAAGACCTCTTCTTTTAACGTATTTAATATATAATTGATTTTTATTTTAGTTTATATTTAATTAACGGGTTGTTAAAGATAAGTAGGTAATTTTGTTTGAATATCGCAAAAAACGGGAGTTATTTTTGGTATTCACGCTATCTTGGGATTTTTGGGATTTGTTTGAAACCGTATCTCCTCCTTATCCAATGTGAGAAATATATTGCTTATCAAGACAAATATGTTGTTTATTGAAGACAAAACATGTTGTTTTTTTGATATGTTTGAAAACGACGCTAGAATTCAAATTTCCTTTGCTTACAATCAAACTTGCAATTAATATTCGAGTTCCTTTTGAAATATATTAACTTATTTAAGCAAGTAATGAGCAACAAGCTATTTCTTCGATTTTTATTTTTATATATGTCATTCTCTTATTTATGTCAACTATGTTGCTTATCCAGGACAAATATATTGTTTATTTAAAGCATAAAATGTCGCTAAGTGAGTATGTCGCTTTTATGTGGATTGTGTTGCTTATTGAAGATAATTATTTTGCTTATTTAAGCAGACAATGTTGCTAAAATTGTGCAAATCATGATTTAAATAGGTCATATGTCTTGTATATATGTATTTTTGTTGCTTTTTTACGTATTCTTATCGATGACAAATATGTTGCTTTTACATCAGATATATTTGTTGCAATTACAAATATTACGTAATTTTGCTACGATTTTAGATGGTAAGATAACATCTATGATGTTGTACATGTAACTTCCTAATTTCATGGGATGTGATTGATTGATTTGGACTAATATACCCCTTTATCAATTTAATTAGATATTTTTATATATTTTTTAAGCATATTTATTATTAGTCATTGAAATTTGTTGATTGTGGTCCGCATTTGTTCATATGTACTTACCTAAGGCATTGGTCTAAGCATATTTATTATGGGCTAAGATTGAAACCTGGGATTTTGTGGTCAAACAAAGAACCTGATTTTCTTTCCAAATATTTTTATTTTACAATATAGTTAGGGTTCTTCTAATGTATAATGGCATCAAATAATGCATATTTAGTTGTTTTGTTGAACTGCTTACAAAAAATAAAAATGAATATAACGTCGCGTATTTAGTTATTCTACATCGCATAAATAAAGTTCAATATAATGCATATTTAGTTATGAAAATGAGATGTTGCTTTTGGAAATTATGAAATGGGATGTTACATAATGTACGTATATTTAGTATTCCACACGCATAGATAGTTTCTAGAATAATGCATAGTTAGTTGATTTTGTTGCATAGTTTATGACGTCTTGCGTAGTTAAAGATACCTTAGGTACATATTAGTTTTTTACGCTGCATAGATATTTTTGGTATAACTTTACATTTAGTTGATTTTGTTGCATATTTTCAAATATGTAATATCCTACGTATATATGCATCGCTTCATAATTATCTATGCAACGCTTCATAAGTATTTATATATCATTTTAATAAGTATCTATGCATCGCCTTATTCGTGAAAATTACAACTTTTAAAGAGTTTATGTTAACGGCCGCTTCGAAATATGTTCTCCATTGACGCTACACGTTGCATCGCCTTATTCATGGTTGTTTCTTCATTTGGAATAGAAATCATCTTCTTCTTCACAATTTTTTTCTCTCAGAAATCGCTTATAAAGTGTAGGTTAAATATAAACGAAGTTCTTTAGCTTCTTCATCGTTGTTTTTTCATTTGAAACATAAATCGTGATCTTCTTTCATTTTTTTTTCACAAACTCGAGTTCTTCCATTTGCGTTAATGGGAACCGAGAAAGAAATAGGGATAGATGGAGAGACGTGTGTGTGTGTGTGTGTGTGAGAGAGAGAGAGAGAGAGAGAGAGAGAGAGAGAGAGATTTGGAGAGATGGATGAGAGAGAAATAGATTTGATTCCATTTTTATAACTACATTGTTATGTTATTTTACCCTATTACCCTTATGTTGATTAAATTAATGTTTTAATATTTTTTTATCCATTAAATCACACCCATTGAATAATAGTGGGGAATAGTTGAGATTAGTCCATCAGTGTCTCACTCTAGAGACATGGTCTCACTTGATCCCATATATATATATATATATATATATATATATATATATATAGGGGATCCTTGTGAGACCACCCTCCTAGGTAAGACCATGCTAATTTATCTACACCATCAAAAATAAATCAATGACCAAGATATGAACAAATATTTACAACAATTCATATGAAAGTATACATTAGAAGGGGTAAAATAAGAATCCAAGAAACTAAATATGGTAACCGCCTAAAATTAGGGGACGGATCTCAAGCTATTGATCACGCCCCATAATCGCGCGATTCATCTTTCCTTTCTCCCTTCTTCAAATATGGCAAGGGAATCATGCAACAATTAATGAAAATTATATACGTTCCATTAAACTAACTATACATTAGAACATTACTAAGATATATAAATAATTAACTAAGTATACAATTACATTAAAACTACCTGTACATTAAAACATTACTAAGTATAAAACATTTAACTAAGTATACAATTACATTGAACTAATTATACATTAAAATATTACTAAGTATACGAAACATTTAACTAAGTATACAATTATATTGAACTAAATACACAATTCCATAGTTGAATTACTTATATAACTACGTATACAATGATTCCATTGAACTAAGTATACAAATCCACACGTAACTAAGTATACAAATTCACTAAACTACTTATATAACTAAGAACACGATTCCACCGAACCAAGTATACAAATCCACTCGAACTAAATATACAATAAAACATGACTAAGTATACAAGTCCACCGAACTAAGTTTACAATTCCACGAACTAAATATATAATAAAACAAAATCGAGTATAAAAGTGATGCGTTTTCCTCCCTAAAAATCGGTCAACTACGAAAAGGTAAGATTGTATTTGCCTTTAAAAATAACAATTAAAGATATTAATCGCCTATTTAATAAATTGATGATATGAAAGTACAAATATACTTTTATTAGCCTAAAATAACTAGAATGATCCACACCATTTAAAATTTTAAATCAAGAGTCCATGTTGTTCCTATAGACTAACCTAAAAGGGGTTGGTGCTCTCATTTGAATCAATCCCTATATATATATATATATATATATATATGTATAGATATGGATCAAATAGGTCCTCCTACTTGGGGTGAGTCCATGGGGATACATCCTAACCATAGATCAATAATTTTGGGTGGTCCAGATTTTTAGGGCTTTTTATGTTTATTTTTTTTGTTTCAATGAATTAAAAATGGTAGGGTAATTTGGCACTTTAGAATCGCTTATTAAGATTTCATTCCCTCTTTCACGTGATTTCACTCCACTTTTCACGCACACTCTCTCTCCAGCTTCAGTTTCAAAAAATTTATCTGCTGCTTATGTAGTATAGGATTGTTGCTTATGATTTGCTTATAGCTTAATGTATCCGTGATGCATGTGTAGTGTATATTCGTTGCTTATGTAGTATAGGCTTATTGCTTATGTAGTATGAGTTTGTTGCTTATGACTTGCTTATGTAGTTAATGTATTTGTGGTGCATACGTAAGTGTATATTCGTTGCTTGTGTAGTATGATCTTTGCTTATGTAGTATGAGTTTGTTGCTTATGACTTTCTTATCTCCTTAATGTAATCATGGCATAATGTAATCAAGCAACATAAAGTTATATTCGTTGCTTGTGTAGTATAGGCTTGTTGCTTACTAAACTAACTATACATTGTTGCTTATGACTTGCTTATGTAAATAATGCAATAAGGTGCATACAATTACACTAAAATATTCGTTCATTACTAAGTATAGGCTTTTAACTAAGTATACAATTACATTGAACTAACTTATATTAAAATATTGCTTATGTAGTTAATGTATACAATTATACCGAACATAAATGTAATATATATTCGTTACTTATATGTAGTATACTTATTGAACTAAGTATAATTTCTTGCACATGACTAAGCTATGTAGTTAATATATCTAAAAGAACACGATGACACATCTATACAAGCAACAAATTACATCTTGAATATGCAATAAAAAATGACTAAGTTTTAGCAACTATGGCGAATTGTTTACAACTTTTTCACTGAACTAAAGAATAATAAAACAAAATCGAATTTCTCAAAGCGATTCGTTTTTCCTCATTGAAGAAAAAGGAAGAAGAAGGAAGGATTGTAAGATTTTGTTTTAAGATTTGGAAATAGCAATTAAAATATGTGAATCCATTTAATAAATTGATGATATAGAAAATACTAATTTACCCCTTTTAATTAACTAGCTTGTAATTTGTAAAATTTTCCTCTTAAATCGCAGCTTGAAAAATTAGATATATGGCTAGGATTGGTCCCATTTGAACTTACCATATATAAGTATATCTATATAACCCTATCCTATATATATATTTCTATTTATATAGTTTGCTTTTAGTATGTCATTACTAATATTTTAAATGTCGCTTCGCCAAACCACTAGTGAGCAATTCAGTTGTCTTGTATTAAATAATAATGTAATGTATTTTTGAAATGAAAAATATATAAATAAACAACTAAAAAAACTGATATAGCCCAAAATTCAATAATCATGTAAATATAATAAATTATTAAATTTAAATTCTAAAATTTTATTATAATACTAAAACTATAATAATAAAAGTTAGCATTATATAGCCATATAAAATGGGAAAAATTAACAGCTTTTATCTAAAATTACTCATGTCAAAAATTTCAAAATTATATATTCAAATCTAGAATTTTAAAATTAAACATATATAACATTTAAGTTTAACATTTAAAGTTAATCTATTCATTACAAAAAAAAAAGTTATGGATAGTTTATAATTACATTGCATTAACAAATTTATAAAATTAGATTTAGCATACCATTTAGAAATATAATTTATATCCTAAATAATCTAATCAAACTTCATGACTTTCTTATTTAGACTAAAAATCGGAAAGCTAAATTAAGTAACTAATACAACAAATTTAAAAAAAAAATTTTGTCTAGAAACATAGCTTATTTGCTAAACTTAAAGATGATGACAAAAACTCCTATTAGACGGTCTAACGCCAAAATTGCTAGACGGATCCCCAAATCCGACCATGTGGCATTCTTGTAATATTAAGCGGCTGCATAGATTCACTAGGACCTCCGAAAAATATTAGTTGTTTCCTGAAAAATATTAACAATCCATCGGAAAAGTATTAGTAGTTTCATAAAACGATTTTTAGTAGCCCTCTAGAATAGTATTAATTTTTCCATCAAAAAGTATTATTAATCCTCCTAAAATATATTAGTAGTCCCCAAAAGTATTAAATTTTACCATTAAAAGTATTTAGTAATTCCCCTTGAAAAGTATTAATTTTTCTCATAAAAAGTATTAGTAATTCCCGGTAAAAGTATTATGTTTTCCCCTAAAAAGTATTAGTAGTCACCCTGAAAAATATTTAGTCTCCCCTAAAAATATAGTTTTTTTTCTCCTTGAAATGTATTAGTCATTCTCTTGAAAAGTATTTGTAGTCTTCATAAAAAGTATTAGTTTTTTCCGAAATGCGTCAAAATTGATTCAACGTCAAAATTGATTCAGACAAATTAACAAATACATGGATATCATGAATGAATGTAATTTTGAAAAATAATGGTTGAATGTGTTTATACCAAACTCAAAGCAAAACAAAAAGGTAGCTTACCAAGAATCAAAACTCCAAAAATGAAACAATTGAAATATGACTTTTAAAGTTTTGAATTAATTATCACATTTTGATCATGGCACTCACATATTTCAAAGCATAGGCCTTTGAATGGAGAATAAAGTATTAAAAAATACTAAAAGAAAACAAAAATTTCCAAAACCTCAATTCATTCTTGTTCCCCGCTTGTTGCTTATGGTGCGACGGCCGACGAGTCGGTTGTATCAATTGACAATTGGCAATTGACGGATTTACGCGTTGCGGGGGGTTTGGGTTAGGCAGGAAGGTTGTCAAATGTAATTTGTGTGTGGAATTTTTTTTTTTGTGTGTGGGGGTTGGATTGGATCTATTGTCAAACCCGACTAACGATTAGACCCGTCGGGCCTCTGGAGACCAACTCAAAGATGATATATATGTGAATTTGAAAATATATTGACTAGCAATAGGTAATAAACATAGATATATAATATTAGCATTATATTCATTTTTTTGAAAAAAAAATAGCAAACTACCTCGGTTAACCTTCTGCCTAGCCCCTAACACTCTTTGGGTTAAACGTTTCGGGCCAAAAAAGACCCCAATTAAAACGGGCCAAAATAATTTGGCCATAACCATCTTTTTTTTTTTTTTCTTTTAAATAATCTAGGTGAACGGGCGCCACCTTTTAACTTCGGCGCCTTTTAACATCTCTAAACTGATCCCAACTTATTAAAAGAAAAAACATCTCTAGACAGATCCGACCACTGGTTCAATCAATTGAACCGAGTGGTACTATTTTTAAAACATTGGTCATTGCATGTCTTTAAATTGTTTCAGAAGAGTATATTTTTCCTCGGTTCAAGTAATTTTGACCTTTTTTCACTTGCAAATTTCTTTTCCAGATCCTGCAAACTGCTACAAAGAAAAGATGAGTGACAAACTCAAATCACCCCCTGTTCTTTTTCTGGAGGAAACTGAAAATCCTACAAATACATTATGATATAATGATCTGCATGATTAACAAACAAATAAAAACCATGACTTCTTTTTTCCACTAAAAGGGGTTCAAAATACAATACGAAGCATCAGAATTACCGAAAGATAAGAAAATCATTATCCAATTAATGCTGAACGAATAGAAAATAAACAATCAGGTGGAAATTATCCCTGATAGACCGAAGAATGAAACAAATGGACCTTCACAACCAACAGTACGTGAATATGTACGAAACCATATACACTTATGTACGAGTTTTTTTTCCGAATAGAACACGGTTAAATAATCTCCTCAAGGCGACGATCCATGAAGCTGGAGACAGCATCGAGGAATGTATCTTCACTTGAACCAGGTAGCACAGAATCCTGAGCTTCTTGCACAATCTCCTCAATGACAGATTCTGTCCTAACTGTTTGTCTGCACATAATGTTACCTATGGCAAATGGGGTTAGCCCCTTCTGCACCTTTCTTCAGAAGCATAGTGGAGATGCGTAGCACACGGGCACATTCAAGTGGTATCTCCCACCCATAGAACTTGAGCAAGGCGATGTCATTTTCTGCGTCCATTGAATTTATATACTCGATGGTCTCAGTGCTGAAAGGCTGGCGGGCTTGCGGCCAGTAAAGCCAGTCAAATGTGCAATCCTCAAACTACAATGATGAGAAAATGAGAGGTTGCAGAGTGAGATTGCTTGGACCAAATACGAGTAAATTAGTCGACAAACTTATTGGCATATATTGAAGCGACAAGGAATGGGGTCCAAAAAAAGTAACATTTTGTACAATCAAAAAATTTATCAGCTGAAACCACTAATCTGGTAATGAGGAGATATTGAAACAGAATTCAACTATGGTCGCTTGAAAATATCCTGTCTCTTGCAATATGACACATGTCCATGGATATAAGTTTGCTTTGTCTGGTTTTTTAACTTCAAATAAGGCAAAGGGTTAAATGACTGTTTGGTTGAGCTCATAAGCTCTTCAAAACATATTATAAAATGTTTGAGACCTTATAAGTTCTCAAAATGTGTTTGTAATTTGTTTTCGAAAATGTCTTATAAACTCCCAAAATAAGATGTTAGGAGCTATAAGTTATTTTCAAAAAAAGTTCGGAGATCCCATCTTTTTCTCCAAAATGAGATTTTATTTTGACAACTTCCTTTAATTTTAATTACAAAGCTGTCATTACTAAAATCTTATAACCTCTATCATCTCATTTTATCCAAATACTTCAACCACTTATTTTCAAAATAAGATCTAGCATCTTATAAGCTCTAAAAACATCTTTTGAATAACTTCAGCCAAACACCCTATAAGTCCTTCATGCTATTTATGTTTTTCTCCAACTTCAAGAACTACAACAGTTTAAACGTATGCAACACAAAACCGAAGTTTTATCTACCGTTTAACAAATAATACAGCCAAAAAGAAGCAAGTTACACGCACTTATGAATAAGCAAGAACCAAATACAGAAACAGAACTTACACTATAAGGCAAGCAATAGCCATGATCGATCGGGATCAGCACAGTTTGACCATCTTCACCTTTACTAACTAATATATTCCCAGCATGCCTGTCTGCATTGGCCATCCTGATATCCAACACCGCAATCTTGTGTACCTCCTGAACCGGAAACGCGCTTAGGCCCATATCTTCACAACTTCCATTGTTCTCCATGAACATTTGCAGGGACCCACTCTTGACAGACACACCTCCAGGATGATTAAATCCTAGGTGAAGGCACCTGACATAAACAGTCGGAGGAACCCCCGCAAAGCCCATGATATCACCAGAAAACGAGCGCCGCCACTTTTCGGATGATCCAGTAAATAGACAGCACACTCTCTGATTGCACCCTCTCCAACTCTGGTCCCCTTTTTCAACCCTTCTCCGTCCTCCGACAACGGCAGCCCTCGAGGGTTATTCACAGCCATAGGCTCCTCATCTACTGGCTTAAAAACAGATACATATTCAGTCCCTGATTTGTCCAGCATCAAGTATGCACCCCAGTACCCTCCGAAGACCTAATTGGATAATTCCCATTATCCAATCCCTTAAGAGTAGAATTAATCAAATTACTAATCTCTCGAGGCAACTCGACCTTTGGGTTGATAATTACAGGCTCCAATAATGTCTCCCTAACCGGAACCTTCGTTGGCACGTGAATATTATGTTCACTCACCGAATCACCCTCATAGCCACTTTTCTTTTCCACATCACACTCTCTTATGTCATTCTGCTGTGATGAAACAATAGACAACTCAAGTTCTTTCCCACTGGTGTAGCCCTAATTTTAGCAGACTTTCTCACAAACAAGTGAATCACAGCATCTGTATTATTCTTAGAGATATCATTAATCAGCCTCTGATCCTCAATTGGCTTGCCATTAAGCAACACCTCATGATCCTCCATAAGCTCCGATTTCCTCTTTGCTATCTGACGCTTGACATAACCTACATCCTGGCTCCTTTCCACGTGAAAAGTAAACTCTTTTCCGCAACATGTACTCACATTAATAACCTGAAGGTCCGAGAGACGAAGGACCAAATGCAAAACATTTCCATCGCTCAAACCATAGTCTCGCACAAGGGAATTGCTTCGTGCTAATTCCTACCTCCACAAACCAGTTTTTGTTTCCTAGTGAAAATACCTTTACAAGTCTGAATTGAGCTTCACCGATTCAATTGAATCGGACTCCAGTACCCGTACAGGGACCATTGAACCCGCTGACATAGCTACATATATTAAAATGGATTCTTGGCTATGTTCAGGGATGGAGGAGGCAAAAAGGTCATGCTCTCCTCACGAACTGGGATAATCGAAACCAAACCAGCAGAAGACATTTCTATAATTTTCCCCTTAACTCAAATCCCAAACCCTAAAAACACTAAATTTGTCAATCCCTAAAGAACAAATATTCACCACCTTTTAATATACATGGCATTAATCGTTAGACACAAAACCTGTACCAAACTGCACAATACTAAAACTAAAAGAATTGACAGAAGAGCCCCACAAACCCTATAAGGATTCGTGATTGGCCATCTAATCAATTAAGACTAAAACAAAACCTACCTCAAAAATAAATTAAAAAAATGAAAAAAAAAAATTCACAACTGGACCTTTGAGGGATTCAATTAAAGCAGAGCCTTGGAATCATTGAGCAAAAAGGCAAACAAACGCAGCAGAAAATCGGTGCCCTCGGTAGAGGGGCGAAGGAGGAGAGGTTGAAATCGGCGATGGATTAGAACTGTCGGGCTACGAGGTGATTGAATAGAAAAAGAAAAATGCAGAGGAGAAAAGAGTGTCTTTTTCTTTTGGTGTAGAAAGAGAAAATGTGGGTTTGGTTGGAGAACAAGAAATGCAACGCGTTTTGGCGTTGGGCGTTGAATTCCAACTTTGACGGGAATTATTCATGCCATCTAACGCCGTTAATAATTTCTTTTATTTTTTGTTTTTGGGTAAGGGTGTTGGGGAAATGGAAGCTATCAAATCAAATGGACCGAGATGGCCCACTGCCGGGCCAAAGAAAAAATTCGGGTAGGGTCATGGTGGGTTAAAATTTCATCGTTTTTGAAAATACACTTTAAACAACCATTCGGTCAGACTTTTCGACCAAACATGTCTAGTCTTTTCGGACCTTTGAAATTGCAGCTCATTCCACCCTTTTTATTGGGTCAACTATTTTTGACAGTTCTACGGTTCTACCTGGAAGGGAAGGGGGGTGGAATTTGAACCCAAACTGATTGCCTAGTAACAATACTTTCAGTCCATTAAAATTACTTTTAACCACTTGGGTCTCCTCTTTTTAAAAGTTTCTTGCTACTATAGAACTACTCTCTCAAAACGGGAGAATTTCATAATAGAAATTCAAATTTAGAAAATCTATCACTATAAACCTAAAATTTTAACTTTTTCAAATCAAGACCCAATTTTATTTTTTTCAAATTTCCTCCTCAAATTTTTTTTCTCGCTCACTTCAAGATCCAAAATTTCAACATTCTCAAATCAAGACTCAATTTAAATTTTTTTTTTTGTCAAATCGGGCCCTCCCCTAAATTTTGGGTTCTCACTAAGTTTTAGAATTTAACAAAACGAAAATATTAATGTAATCTATCACGTCATAAAAAAATATTTTTCTTCCTCTTTTCGCTTTGCGCCAAGTTTATTGTCAATTTTGTTTAACGTCACAAAAGATCTTTACATCTAAATGTATGAAGCTAACAAGATGAAAAAAATAATAATTAAAATATTTGTAAAAAATGATATCCAAATTATGAATGAAAAAGTAGTAAAATATTTTTCGGTTGCTAAAAAAAAAAAAGATAAGATAGGCAAATCATGATTGAATTTTAAAGTTTAAAACAAGTATCAATTAGGAAAAAAGAGATGAGCGGAAAAATGAAAGAGAAAGAAAAATATTTTTTGTGGTTGTCATGATAGATTGCATTAACATTTCTTTTTTTATTAAACTTTAAAACCTGAAGTGAGAACCGAAAATTTTGGGAGAGGGCCCGATTTGAGAAAAAAATAAAAATCGGGTCTTGATTTGAGAAGATTGAAATTTTGGGTCTTGAAGTGGGAACCCAAAATTTGAGAGAGGACCTAATTTGAGAGAAAAATAAAAATTGGGTCTTGATTTGAGAATGTTGAAATTTTGGGTCTTGAAGTGATAGATTTTCTTATATTTGGACCCTATTATGAAAATTTCCCCTCTCAAAACGCATAGTTATGTTAAATAATACGGAGAAAAAACAACATGACTCGAATACAATAAGAAAAACACCAACATAAAATAATACATGTATTACGGGAATATTTTTCCAAAATAATGGAAAACGCACAAATTTAATTCATATCCAATTGAAACAATGTGTTTTTTTGTGAGATAAACAAACTGTATATACATTTTCAAATATTAGTTGTGATAGTTGTTTTTTAGGTAAATACGAGTGTTTCTATTTTGTCTGTTTAACTTTAAATTGTTCTACTTTACCCACTAAACTTTCCAAATTGTTGCACTTAGCTTATAATTTTCAAATTTACCCCTTAACTGTTATGATTATTTTGTTTTATGATTTTTGAAAATGGTTTCATAGCCTGAGTTTATTGATGAAATTTACTATTATTTGTATATTGACTAACGATGAGGAGATTTTGAGAGAAAATGGATACGAATAATTATTGGGAAATTTGGAAAATTGCCCCTCCATCTGGGTGTATCTTTGAAAAATACCCCCAAAGTATTAAAATTTGATTTATGTCCATGCACCCCAACCCACTTCACTGTCCATCTAATGACCCACCTCACTGTTCACCAAATTCTGTTTGAATAAAAATCAAATTCGTAATTTTATTTGCATATTTCAGGAATAATTACAACTGCATATTCATTTTCTATACTATATCTAACAATGTCAATTTATATCCGTTCCAAATATTCTTAAAATTTAGTCAATTTACTATTTTCAAATAAAATTTACTCAAATTTAATTAAATATAATGAACACCATTAAAACTAACCCGACTACATTTGGCATTATTAGATATAATATAGAGAATAAGTAGATAGTTATAATTGTTCTTGAAATTTGCAAAAAAATTACAAATTTGGATTTTTCCTTCCGAACACAATTTGGTGGGCAGTGAGGTGGGTAATTGGGGTGCAGGGGCATAAATCAAGTTTTAATACTTTGGGGGTATTTTTAAAAAATACCCCTATATGGAGGGGCAATTTCCCAAATTTTCTATAATTATTTGAGATGTAATAGCCAAACAATTCACTAATGATGACAAGCAAATTTGAAAATTATAGGTCAAGTGCAATAATTATCAAAGTTAAGTAGACAAAGTAGAAAAACTCGCATAGTTTGGGAGCAAATCAAAATTACCTCTTATTTTTAGTATAAGGTCCTCATAGATGTGAGACTACAGAGATTTTGATCTCATGTCAATGATTTGAGTTACAAATGTTCTACAAATTGAGCTACAATCGGATTGTACTCGTTGTGATAGTTGTTATCTAGTCAATAGCAGCGTCTTTTCAAATGAACTATCAACTATTTCTAGTTGAAATATTTAAAAGTTGTATTAATAATATTAAACTAGATGATTACAATGTTTTACAGAAATTAAATTTCGAGAAAGCAATAATATAATAAAATAGTTAAACCATAAGAAATTTGAGTAAATATTACAGAAAATTGAATGCTCAATGTGGACATAGAGAGTGCAATTAATGAATAATTATTTGTCAAAATAATATAAAGCTAATAAAAATTTGGAGCGGCAAAAGTGATACATAGCAAATAATGGCTGTCTTTTAATTATATATCGCACACATTTTTGAACGTTTTCTTTTTCTCTTTATTATAATATGTAGGAACTTCAATATTTTTCTGACTGTTCAAACTTAATTTAATCGACAACTATTTTTTGGGTTTTCCAAGTAAACTATCACAATTCACAATTACCCATAACTTTGTTTTAGTACTTTACTTGAGTCAAAAAGGGGAGAGAGTGAAGAAAATCCCAATTAAGCCCCAATATTTGTTGTCCATGTTATTAAAAAAAAAAAACCCTCTCCGTTTTCTTTTCGTTATGGAATATTCAGTCCGTGTTCAAAATTCAAAAACCATTAGCAGACTTGTGGCATTCAAAGAGTATATTTTGACCACCTATCATCTGTATTTCCTAGTGGTTGGAAATTGGCATGAAGGTTCTCTTAAAACACTCCTCCAACCCCACCACAAAGCATTGACCAAAGAAAATGAAATGCTCATGAATTTGGACATGAAAGTTGCACCACTCAAAAAAAAAAAAAAAATTAAATGAAATGCTGATTATGTTCTCAACTATGAACACTCTACACTCCAGCACACAAAAGTGGAGTGAGCCATTGCTAGTTGAAACAAACACAAGTTCTCAATGGTTTTAAATCTCCTCAGTTCTAATTCTAGCAATATAGAAGTTCACCAAATCAGAAATAAATAAGTTAAAAACCATGATAATATATAAATGAATCTCCACATAATCAAATGGGAAGCCAAAATTATGCCAAACTTGAATGACATAAAGAAACTATTAGCATGTTTAAGGGCTTCTTTAATCTCTAGAAACAGAAAAACATATACAACATAAAAGACAGAGCCACAGAGGCAACAGCTTCTGCCATTGAACTAACCCAAGGAACTGACTATGGTCACCAACTTTTCAGGTCAATTTATGCATCAGGTTAAACCATTCATGGTTACTCGGCAATGAAACTTACATGCATTTGCAGGAGTGGAAGTTTAGTTGATGGATGGACGTATTTACCCGCCAATTTGGAATCTTCTGCTTCCGTGTGCATCACGAAGCTGGGAAATGCTAGCGCTATATCCCTGGATAAAGAAGGTAATGAGAGTACATTATAGAGTCCAAGAGATGTTGCATCGACATGCAAAAATCGATGATTTTGTTAGGGACAATCACAAAAACTACTCCTGATATTTAGCCTAATAACAAAAGACTCTAGTAATCTTTCAAAATTACAAATACCCCCTTGAGGTTACCTGACAAATACCTGCCTCTTGAGGATGCATTCAAGGTACAATTTGTAAAATAAAAACAGATGTCAAGGGGTATTTGTAATTTTAAAATAGAACTGGGTTTTTGTGTAATTATGCTATGGAAATGGGTCAAAATGACCCTTTCCAAAATGTAAAAATGAAAACTAGCAATCTTTTGTAAATACATCTTTTTGGCCATTTTGGCCAAGCAAATGACATTTATACCTTTCTAGTATGTTTGTTTGATATTTGGTCTATTTCTCTCTTTCACTTATCTCTATGTATCTTCTCACTCTTTCTTTCAAGTTTTTTTTTTAAAAAACCGAATCTGTATTTTTCGTTTTTAAATATGCAATATAGGTGTTGAATTATAGATATCGGAAAGAGGATTAATTTTATATATTATACATGCAAAACAGATTTAAAACGAAAAAATTATTTGAATTCAAAGTTTTTTGGAGAAAAACAAAATAACTGGGTTATAATAAGTGAGAGAACTGGATGTCGAGTTACTTTAACTTGACACAGGGATGTGTGTCTTTGTGCAATTAAATTGACTCAAGGGCAAATTGAGTTTTTCACATCCCAAAATGGCTAAAAAACACATGTTTGAAAAAAATAGCTAAAAAACATTTTGGTTTGATAGGAATGGCTAAAAAAAAAATACCACTCCTATGCTAAACCTCAGGGTAGTTTTGTAATTAACCCTTTTGGTTAATAATTCCTCAAACAGAAAGCAAATCTATAACAGAAGAGACTGTTATAGGTTACCAAAAGAAGCAAAAAGTGTACAATATGCAAATTAAATGTGTTGTCCAAAGTTGGCAATGATTTTTCCTTGGGCCGATTTCACACGAATTGTTCATGAATTTTGAAAAATCCGAGGGAGTTTTAGAATCTTTTTTTGTTGTTTTTTGATCTTTAGCCTTGCTTTTTTTCGTCTCTTTGTTAATCTGATCGTCTCTGTTGATTTTGTCCAGGTTCTTCTCCGCCTTCAATGGCGGCTTCCGGTTCTAGTCCGCCGGAAAATCCTACTCAGAAGCATGGGTCATATGCAAATGTGACTGCTTCAACTTCTCATCAATCCAACCTCCCTTTTGATCCCAAGAGAATTGTTCCAATTGGCACTTACAAGGAAAAAGATGGACAACAGGTTCTTGGCTTTTCTTCTTTGGAGAATGATCGACTTGCGGAGACTTGAAGCTCACCTTGATAGGTAAGTTCTCTTTTGCGATTCCTCACCCAAAAGGAATTGCTTCCGATTTTCCGCTCTCAATTTGAAGGGGCCGTTTTTCTTGAGCTTCGCCAACCCTTCTCACATTATTATCAAATTACATCCGGAAGAAGATTTTAATAAGCTTTGGATGGGTACTATTTGGTCATTGGGGGACTGCCCGATGAGAGTATTCAAGTGACACCTCGTTTAATCCGAGAATGGAAGCTCCTCTCGCACTGTGGATTCGACTTTCGGGGTTGCCTATACATTTTTTTGATCGCGATGCCTTATTTGCTATCGCAAAGTGATAGGGACACCTCTTCGTGTTGATTCTCCGACGCTACACGATCCGGACTATCCATGGCTCGAGTATGTGTTGAATCGACTTGTTGAAGGAAAGAATACCCGAGATTATTCTTGAGTTCACGGGGTACAACACACGCTCAAAAGATTGTGTATGAACGGATTCCCCAGCAATCGCGTGCTCATTGCAAACATATCGGGCACTCTATTGAGGGTTGTTATATGAATGGGAATAAAGCTCGACCACCGCCAATTGTAGGCGTCCGCCACCTCACAAGTCAAGTTGCTCGCGGTCAAGCTTTGAAGGGGCAGGAAAATAGTGAGATGTTAAAGGGCGCAGTGCTAATATCAAGAGTTTAAATTCGGTTAACCCTAATTGAATCCGACTACCAAAACCGATCATGGCGTTAATGGGGTTGCTCCACATAATCGGGCTTGATTTCAGTGAGTAAGAAGGGTCCTAAGGAGACGGATTGATTTCTATGATACTTTTTGAATTTAGCCAAAAATCAAAACATATTTATTTTGAGGCTAATAATTCAAATATCTAATCGTGCCTCTTGATAATGGTACTTCGAGCCGTTGGATGCTTTGTCTAAATCGATTCGGCCAAGATCATTTTGGGCCCACCTTCCTTCAAACCGATTGAATCGGCCTCAAATTTGGATATTATCACTATTGGGTCAAACTTTAATGGGGATATGGATAAAGCGCCCGACCATGGCGTGATTGAGCCGCCGACGCCATTAGTGGGAAGTCAAATGGGCCCACATCCATGCCTTCGCTTTGCACAAAAGGTAGAAGATTCCTGCCGCTTTTTGAATCGACGGCTCCACCTCGTGCCGGCCCGTACACTCCTCCCCCATGCGCAATGACACCTTTAATTTTGCAAACGGTTCGATCTTATTTGGAGAATATTCCTAGTGGGCCCGAAATTATGTCGGAGCATGATCAATAGGAATAATTGTGGCGCATTTTCTAAAAATATTCTCTCGCATTTTCGAAACCTGCAAGACAATTGGAGGGCTTTAGTGGTCAACTTGATAACGGGAATTTGTTGGGTCCCACGTCCACACCTTTTCTTGCTAAAAAGATGGAAGATGCCCAAAGATATGTTTGAACTTTGACAAAACCAATAAGGATGGTCCAATCCAACTTTCTTCTTCACGTGCTCTAGCCATCAATTCGGTGGGCCCACATGTTTTTTTGTCCCCTTTAATACATCAACCAAAAACTTTAATTTGGCCCCACCACATCACTTCCCCTCAACCGAGTTCGATCGCCAAAGACGGATGGACGACGGGCGTGTGACGTTGGGCTGCCCTGTTGCGCTGATGAGGCCCACGTTTTCAACCCAAACGCCTCCTCTAACGAACCCGCTCACCTCTCCCGGTAAGCCCAATTGCAAAGAAGATGCGGCCTTCAACCGCTTTCCTCATCCGCCGGTCCATGCGTGCCCAACCAGGCCCAAAGCAAATGTCCTCCACTTCATCGCACTTTACCCAAAGTGTTTGGGCCACCTTTGATCGCCCTATAGCGGCCAACAAAGAATCGCCCCTCATTTGCCCACGATCAACTATGCGCCACTCACCTCGATTCTAGTTTTGAAGCCCAATCGCCTTACATGGCCGTCCATGTCCTATCTTGATGGTCCTATTAATTCGCGCCCACACATACAGGTTGATGGCCCAATAACAACGGAGTTCGAACAACAAAGAAGATGATGACGATTCATATGTTCATGCAAGGAGAAATTGACAAATTGGGCCAGGCTTGGCTCGAATGATCCAAAATTGCAAAAAGTTCTTGAGAAAATATTATCCGTTCAAACAGTCTCAATAATTTGGAAAAATCGACACAATTATAAAAGGTGGGGCGGATAAATTTCTCAAGTCACCAAAAAAAAGAGTTAAATCGAGGAAGCTCGCTCACACTCTTTTAGCTAAAGGAGGGAGCCAACGACCCCAAAATCGATCGTGTGTTTCTAAATCCTCTTCTCATCCTACTTGTTAATTATGTCGATTAAATTCTTAACGTGGAATGTGAGGGGTATTGCTAATCCGGTAGTCAACGCCATTTGCATGCGTTAATTTCTCGTCATAAATTGCTTTTTGTTGCGCTTTTAGAACTTATGACTTTGCCGAGTTTAGTTTCTATTGTCGTAGATTTGGCTTTGATTATCGATTGAGTAATTGTTCTAATCATATTTGGATTATGTCTGCTTCTCATTTACATTTTGACATTCTTCTTGATCATGCACAACTATTACATTGTAGGTTGACATCTGTTTTGTTGCCTCAGCTATTTATTTGACTTTTGTGTATGCTAAATGTGATAGAGTAGCTAGATATGATTTGTGAGACAACTTGCGTGAGATTGCTATTAGTACGGAGGGGTTACCCTGGCTTGTTAGCGGGGACTTTAATATCTTTTTGCATGATCACGAGAGGATTGGTGGTACTTCTGATAGGTCTGATGAGATGTTAGATTTTGCTTATATGGTTGCGGATTGTGAGTTATTTGATGCGGGGTGTAAGGGGCCTATCTTTACGTGGGCTAGAAGTGGGCTCCAGGAGAGACTTGATAGGGCTTTGTATAATGAACACTGGGCTGATGTGTTTACTTCATCTATTGTTACGCATTTATCTCGTGTTCGCTCTCGATCATGCTCCTTTACTCATATCTTGTCAACTTTGTACCGTATGTGCCTCGCTTCTTCTTCCGATTTCATCATATGTGGATACGTCACCATACTTTTTTTGCGGAGGTTGTCAAGGAAGCATGGGGCATCCCACCGTTGTTTCGAATGAGGAGCTTGCAGCCTGACAAGTTGAATAGGGTCAAGCGAGACTCAAGAGTTGGAATCACCGGACGTTCGGTAATGTTTTTGATCGGGTTAGACCGGGCCGATGAGGCGCTTTGGCAATGCTTGTATATGATAGTGATCCGTCTCCCACTCATCGAGCCGAGCTACATCGTCGTGTGGTGAGTACGAGCTACGTTTGAAAATGGAGGAGGATTTTTGGCGCGAAAGTGCGATTAAGTGGGCGATCGAGGGGGAGCGCAACACTAAGTTTTTCCACCGATTTGTTAAGCGAAGCGGTGTCGCTAGATTCACTCGATTGACGATGATGGAGTGGTGATCACACAGATTCTCGAGATTCTAAGTCGGCAGCCTCGATTCTTTCACCCTTATTGACTTCGACTTGGAGTATCCGACTCCCCTGTAGACGAGTTCTTTCCCGCTTCCCGATTCCGCTTGATCTTGATGGACTTTGTGTTATGCCGACAACTCGGAGAGGTTCGCGATGCGGTGTTTGGGATTGATCCGTCTAGCGTTTGAGGCCTAATGGATTCTCATCTTTGTTCTTTTCAAAGACCGCTGGGATTTCGTCGGATCGGATGTTGAGGATGTGGTGGTTGACTTTTTCTCGGGTAATCTCATGCCGTCCACGTTCACGCTACATCTATAGTTCTCATTCCGGGTTCTCACCTCGTGAAGTGGGATGAGTTTGGTAGGACAGCCTGCTTTGTGCGTGACGAATAAGATTATCTCTAAGATTATGAATGCGCGGTTGGTCTCGATTCTCGCTTTGATTGTGTCGCCAATCGAGTGGTTTCACACACCGGTCGTGTCATCTCGGATAACATATTACTCGCAGCAGAGCTTATCCATGATATCGGCCAGCTACCGAGATTCCTAATGTGATGATGAAGTCGATATGGCTAAAGCATGATAGGTGCGATGGGATTTCTTGTATACGACTATGATTCACACGGGCTTCCCCTGCTTCGGTGGATTGATATGGTTAGCAATTTGTATTGAGCAATCGCGCTTCCTTCGTTTCTAGTTAATGGTATCCCTTCGATATTTTCCTTCGACTCGGGGATCTGCGGCGGGGGGATCTCTATCTCCCGCCTTTGTTTGTTCGGCGGAGTATTTATCCCTGGATTGGATTCCATTATTAGACGACATCGGGACATGATTTATCGGATGCGGCGGGGTTTTCCTAGGTGACTTTCATTTGGCGTATCTTTGATGATGTTGTTATCTTCACTAGTCACGTTGAGGCACTTTCTCGAGCACTATTCTCGCTACTTACGTCACCGGTCGGTGTCCGGAAGAGTAGATTCTTCTCGCCCCACGTTACATTGGCGATTTGACCGGGAGCACATGGTTCATGAAATGACAGCTTTGTTCGCGATGACTTGCCGATGACTTATTTGGGTGTCCCTTTGTTCAAAGAGGCGAATGACGAAAGAGCTCTTCCTCCCCCAGGTGATTGAGGATGTTGGATAAAGTTCTTTGGGTGGTCGATCGACATCTCTCCTTTGGTGGTAGGCTCGCTCTTATTCGAGCACGCTAATGGCCACCCCGCATATTCTTGAGGTCATGCGGCCGCAAAGACGATTCTGCAAATTGGAAGCTTGAGATCATGGCTAGATTCTTCTGGGGATCTTATGCGGGACGTAAAGACTCATTGGATCGATTGGGATATTATCCGCCATCCTATTTCGAGGTGGGGTGGGGTTGCGCCGACTTTCGGATATTCCCGACGCCTTGATTACAAGTTGTGGTAGAGGTTACGCGAGGGCCACTCGTTGTGGGCTCAATTCTTGATCGGCAAAATCTTGTTACAATGGGCTTGATCTCCTGTAGAGCCTCTCAGAACACATAATCACAAACATCGATGGAGGCGCTTGAGGCGGATCGGTGGATCGAGCCCGTGAGCGGATTTTACGGTCTATCGCGTGTAGCCGTGTCGGTTTTGCGGGATGATACTTGGTTTGGGCATCGCCGCTTGCGATCATTGTTTGGATCGACCGTTGGGTCATATGACGATTGATTGGTTCATTCGCGATGGTATGTGGATAGAGATATATTGTGTCGCCTTGTCTCCGGATGTGGGCTTCCGAGAGTCTCATTGAGGATATATCCGGTTCCGATTCTGGCCAAGTCCGAGGATATCATGCGGTGGATGTTTACCTCTGCGGTGGGTTCTCTATGTCTTCTCGCCGATTCTCTCCGGTAGAAATGCTCGGAACCTCGTATGGTGCCATTTGGAACGATGCTCTTATTCCTACTATCTCTATATTCCTTTGGCGCCTCCTTCGTAATCGTCTTCCCCGTGGATATCAAACTTCGTGCACGTGGCACTTCCTCGCTTCACGTTCGTTGTTGCTTGAATAATCCGCATTCATCTCCTCGTCGAATCTATCCTCACCTCTTTTTGATGAATGATAATTGCTCACCCGTGTGGAATCACTTTCTTCCTCGGTTTGACACTACACTTCCACACACCACCTTTGATATGATATTGTTCCTTTCATTTTGGAGGAATCGCACACACGGATCACACACGAGGCACTTGAGTTTCTTGGTTCCCTACTTGATTTTATGGTTTATCTGGGCCGGAAAGGAATAGTGTGTGAAGATCGATACCTTCCTTTTTGGCATCTCACATTATTTGGCGGTGGAGCGGTATCTCCGGATTCTGCTTTTTTGGTCGGGCGTGAACCCATCGATTGGTCCGGATGCTTCCCTCTTGTTGGCTTTTTGCGGGGAGTGCTCCACCACGGGTTCCACGCAGTCGAGATTGTGATTTGCGAGCCCCTCGCTCTCCTCGATCAAAGCCGAACACGGATGGTTCGTTTGATCGGGGCACACTTTGATTGGCGGAGGGGATTGATTCGAGATCATTCAGCGGAGACTTATGTTGGCTTTTCATTGTTTTCTCTAAAGTGGTGTCTAGCTTTCATGCCGAGCTTCTAAGCGGCCGGAGATGGGATGCGTCATGCCCGCTTTTTTCTCTTGATTTGGATCGAGTTGGGCGACGCAGCGGGGTCACCACGATCACTTCCGGTGGCCTCGCTCTTGGCAGTTCAACACACCCGATTCGCATTCGGAACATGCCGAGGACCTTGATTCGATTTCCCACATACACAGAGAGGGAATCGACCACCGATCACCTTGCGAGTTGGGAGAGTCACGCCCTTGCGATCGCATTGTTGATGAGGGCACGACTTCTCACCACCTCCTAGCGCTCATTCGGATGGACGGACCACCGGGATATCCGAGCTTGATTTTCATAGATCATTTGTTCTCCTTTTTATTTTTAGATATCTCATTATGATAGTCTTTCTAGATATCGTAGTGATAGGTTATTTGTTCTTTGATTTTCTCCTCGATGACGGACATGACATTGTATGACATTTTGATTTTTGATATACGGGTAGGGATCACGCCTCAATCCCCCAACCCCTGGTGTTATTTTGCAAAAAAAAAAAAAAAGTGTACAATATGCAAGATAAGATCGGCGCCATGTTGCTTTCTGGTCGGCAAGGAAACAAAAAGGAAGGATATTTAATGGTTTTGCAACAAGTTATGCATATAGTAAAACGTATGCATAGGACTTTGAGACCTCATACAGAATTTTCAAACTCAATTAGAGCGATATATGGATTTAACACTATGAAAAGAAACTTTGACGAGTAAGATTATTTGAGACATACATCAGATATGGAAGAGTCATATTTCTCAACAACAAAGGATTCTTTGCTGCATATTCTTTCCACTCTTCTTGATCAATTGCCATCACCATTCATATCAGCTTCTTTGAATGTCTGTGAAAAGGAAAAACATGATTGAGAATTATGTGTAATAATAGTATGAAGCAACAACACCAAAAGAAACATCCTCACCTTATCAACAATGGTCTTTACTACATCATCGGACAGAATCAAATCAGATTTATTTAGAAGAGCCAATACCATCTCCTTTAGCTGTGTATGCACAAAAAGGTGTAAAGATTACAAGACAAGAAGCTCAAATCAAGATTCCCCATACCTGATTATGTTCCACTCAGTAAATAAGACTACGCTCCTTTATCCAACACAAAGTACAGAACTTCTCAATATAAATGTACAGAAAAATCTTTGAATTCAGGGTAACTTTCAAATGAAACGTGTGCAGTTTTACCTCTTCACGCTCTATGCAGCCAGTATGCCTCAAGTCGTAGAGCTTGAACGCACCTGCATAATAATTTCCTGAATTTACAACAGAGAAATTCAATATGAAATGCATACAAGAAAAGAAATATAAACGAGTTTGACATTTTGCAACAAGTTCAATATTTGCAATGACAAGTGTAGTCTTACATGCGACTTTTTCAGCTTGAGGAGTTCTGGGGTGAAAGATGCTCAATGACCTCACAAACTCTCCAAAATCAATGTACCCGTTCCTCTTGACATCGAAGAGATCAAATATCTAAAAGAAAGAATAGGAAGAGAGTCCCGTTAATCGTGATAAAGACTTACAAGGTTCGGTTTCATTACAAAATCATTGTCCAATTACTAAATTAGGAATATGAATTTCAATGTTACAACGAAACGTTCAAATGCAAAAACATGCTGTTTTTGAACACCTGACATGCAATTATTGAATGCAAACCTTAGCCAAACTTAGTTGAAAGATGTAATTTTGCCATTCTTGATGCAAATCTTGGCCAAACTTACTGGTGTTCTGATTACTTCTAGTAATCAGATGCAATAGCTCTTAGGATAATTTACCTCACCATTACAAACACCCAATATATGTTCCTAATCTCTGTTTGAGTAGTGTATCATTTCCACCACCTATTATTCTTGATCCATTCCTCCGACACCTCCGTTCAACCACCCCCACACGCGCGCATACTAAAAGAAAGTTCCATACGATTAAAACGATTAAGGGTTCGGAAAGCGAAAAAGGAAAGAAGCAAGAGGCAAAACATCACTAAGTCTTTGAAACACATCAAACTACCTATGGCAACTTGACAACGTATATTCTTTCGTTGACCAAATATTGCGCCTGAAGTAAGTGTGAAAATATTAAAGATAGAAAGGCAAATTAAAGGGATACAAATCCATACTCTGTCTGCAAAAAGGTTCTGCTTATTGGTGCTCCTGAATAGCGCAAATGCGAGTTCTTCCTGTTCATTAAGAAATGACAACAAGTCGGCAATTCAATAGGGCCAATTTAAATGAATAAACAATTAAGATAAAAAGAAAGAGAAACAGATTCAGTATATGCATTTCTCAAGGAATAGATTACCTTCTGAATAAGACCATCATCGACAACCGAACTGCTCAATTTCTTGTATAATTCATGCAACGCCTCTACTTCACTCACACTAACTACAATCGCAAAGTTAATTAAATTCAGAAAATTTGGCATGCAAGGTAACATCAACAAGCGAAAACGAAATGGTAGTAACGAATCCAAATGAGAAGTTAGAAACTAACAAGGTGTTTCAGAAGCTAATATTGCTGGATCCTCAAATCCAGGTACTTGTCTTTTTCTTTGATACTTTTGCACCCATGGATACAATAAGAAATTATAAAATTGGACTTCCTAAAAGCTTTTGCTTGTTTGTATTTTAAGCCTTAGATTCATGCCCTTGCAGTATCGCTTGAACTTACAACCTGCACAAAGGTTTAAGATATATGTTGACATCATTTGTGAATCTAAGACATATAATATACTCATTTAAACTACACCAGAGAGCTCCCAACAACGCCAATCAAACTCACGTAAATCACATAACAAAATCAAGAAAGAAATTATGTCACCTAAATCATGGAATTAAATGGCATCTAATACCAGAATTAAATTCTAAAGGGTTTAAAAGGACACGGCACACAAAATACCAGAATTAAATTCTAAAGGGTTTTGCATTGTCGTATAAAAGGAGGTGACGATTTGCCAAATGTGTTTATGTGTTCAATAGTTCTGTTTCTTTTCTGTTTTGTTCTGTTGCATTGCACTTAGTTTCTGGATGGAAACGGACAAAAACAAAATGAAAAAGTGGGAGAAACAAATTAAAGAAATAATCTTGAAGATTGGAATTAATAATACAGTCGATCAACAAAGTTTACAGGGGAGTACTGTACATAAACCGCGATAAGATAAGACAACATGAAATAAGATTACTCTCCCAAAGCTTTTCCGGTGGCCTGAGAATTGCATCCCTGTTGGATATGGTTGAGTTTTGTGGCGGAAGACCGTGGTTGAACTTCAGTTTGACAGTGGGGTCAACGAGTCGATTAGTGTATATACGTGAACAACTTTGCTGATATCACCGACTTTAGTGTGCAGTTCACACGCTTTTGGCGTAAAATCGTTACCAAACTTTCAAAACTTTGCCTTTTTTAATATTTTATTTTTATATATAGAAATACTATTATGTATGTGGTTAGTTACTAAATTATGCAATAAAAAATATAATTATGATTTTAATATTTATATTTTTTATAATCTTTAAATTCGATTTATCGAATTACGTATTTTGAACACATAGTATATGATAATGATATGTAAGTTGTACAAATATGGTCCATACCAAGATACTAATTCCAACCAAAGCCAAATACATACTTTCAGTATTCATAGATGGTGATTTTAACTTAGACGAGGGTACAAATGCGGTCCATACCAAGATACGATGTCAAATCCAAACCTTCAAAGATTCAAGATGGTGATTTTAATTTAGAAGAGTATCAATATATGCACTGTAAAGTTTATATCGACTCTGTTATAGTATATGTTTCCGTGCAACTACAGAAATAGCTAATGAAAAATGATCATCTACAAGTAGTTAAGATACATTGTCAACATCGATGCCAAATTCATAATAACGGGGATAGTTACAAAAACTACCCCTAAAGTTTAGCCTAATTACAAAAAACTCCAATTATCTTTCAAAATTACAAATACTCCATTGAGGTTTGTAATTATCACCTTCCTCTTAAGGATGCAATTACGTAAGCTAAATTCAAATATTAAGGGGTATTTTGTAATTAACCCTAACAATTACAATGCGTAATTTGTTCAAAAAGGAATATCCGTAGATGCCTACTCCACTCCTTTCAAACTCATCATTCATCAGGAATTAATGGCGAAGCAAGGAAAAATATTGGGATGGGCCGATACATGGAAGTGGGTGGGTCGGATAAAAAACTAAAAAAAACCATATAAATTCTAACTAAATATTTTTCTTAAAAAAATCTTAGTATAATTTTATTTTAAAAAAAAAATAGCGGGGTGGAGGTTGCCCCACGTCTCCGCCGTTGTTAGGACCGATGAGGGTTCCAACAAAATACTACATTTTCATTATAGTCATCAAAGAAATAATAAAAGTATATCACAATGGGAAAAGTTAACTTTGATAACAAATCCAAGCTACAACGATACCAATTAGAGCTCCAACAAAACCCGAGATGGAGTATTGACCAAGATGTTCCTTGAGCTTCCTTTCGGCTTATTGGATGTCCTTGAAATAAGTCAGTAACAATCAGATTGAGAACCTAAAATGAAATAAACATAATACAACATTATAAACATCTTCCCACATGACTCATGGAATATGTTGACTAATTCAAAGTGTAATAAAGTTAATTTTACTATCGAGAAATAAATATTGTAGCGTAGTCTTTGGCTAAATTTACAATTTTAGTTTGTTGGAAAATTTATTGTATAGATTTTGATGATACTTAGAAAATTATGCACAAGAAAGTTGGCACTCCATTTCAATATAATTATATTTTTGCATATGTAATAGATAGGACTTAGGCTGACTCAAAAACAACCAAGTAGAATTACTGAAGACTTGCTAAAGAAAGCATCAAAAGATTCGCAGCTGAATGGTGGAAATTCAACTGACTAACCGCTAAGTACATTGACAAAAAACTCTCAGCAACGTATGTCAACCAAGTCAAAGCAGAAGACTCAAGTATCAGGCATCAAGAGGTAAATCAGATGAAGGACTAAAACCAACTGAAGAAGTTCATTGCACTGTGTCCAAGGAAGATATATTTTGAAATCAATGAAGTACTATGTTTGATCATCAATGTGCAAGACATTTATGAAGGCAATGAGGTTCAACCTATTATACTGCACCTGCAGATTGCCATTTTCAGAAAGCTGCATAAGGCACAAGAATACAAGAAAATGTCAACATCAAAGCTGCAAAAAAAGACATGCTAACTGTCCAACGATGAGATTTAAATCTATCTATCTCTTCAACGGACAAAATTCAAATGCTCACTATAATAGTTGAGGATTTTTCAGAGAGAAGATACAAGACACAAGAGATACAATACTGTGAACAAGCAAGAACCAGAATAATGCAAAACCCTCTCTCGAGCTTATCTGCAATCCTCAAGCTTCATCAAGAACACTTTATCCTACACTTTCAGTGAAAGATTAAAGTTGTCATTCAGTTGAAGAGGAAATTTGTGAAAACCAAAACTGGGGTCTACACTGCCTTGGATTGAAGGAGTGTAGTGAGGTTCCTAACGAACCAAGAATCACTGTGGGAGGGCTGCATGAACAAATATTGCAAGTTCAGAGAGCTTTAGTAACTAGGTAGCTGTCTAGTAAAGAGCTGAGTCTTTGTTGTAGCTGGCTGTGTGATCAAGGCTAGTAGGGTTATATTACTTTGTAACCAAAGTCACATGTTACTTAGTGGATTCCTTCTGGAGTAGGAGAAGAGTGGAGTAGATGAACTATTCTATCCTCAACCACTATAAATTTTGTGTCTTTATATTCTTGCATTTACATTTACGCAACTTTACATTCCGTTGTTTCATTTGCTATCCAAATCTGCATTATAACTCTCTAAAATTTATTAAGTGTTGAATGATGAGACTCAAAAGGGTATAAGTATCTTCCGCTGACTTAAAAGAAAATTGATTTGATAAGCAGTTGTCATTTTTCAGTTGAGTTACTCTATCAACATCTATTTCAAGAGAACTGTTGAGTGGTTAACTCTCCTGCTGAATCTCAACCCAACTGTTTAATGACTTAGCTATTTTATTAAAACTCTGATTTGTAGAATCGAGAAATTATAAAATCTATTCAAATTCCCTTCTGACTTTACCTGACACCCCTAGGGACCTACAAATGGTATCAGAGCGGTTGGTTCAAAGAAACTTCCGCACTAGTTATTGAACTAGATCTTCTTTTTCTAAACTTTCAAAGTTTTTACAGAGTTGTTAAAATGGAAGTAAATCTAACTCTCATTCCTATGTTTTCTGTTGAAGAATTTGATGATTTGAAAATATGTATGCATGCACATCTCTCTGCACTATACGATGAAATATAATTTTTCATCGAAGATGACCGCAACTAAATCATGAAAGTGAATACAATTGTAGTAAGAGCAGTAGTTGCAGGAGATGAGGCTGCTGGTGCAGTTGAGATTGAGAAACCAAGGAATGAATGGACCAATGAGCATAGAAAGAGACATAACCTAGACAATGTTGCAAAGGATATTTTATATAAAACCCTGGACAAAGTTGTTAAGTTGGATTTTTTACCAACAAATTAGGTATTCTAGACTTAAAAATGGTGTTGTTTTGAGTAGATTGAGTCCCATTTTTTGTTGAACTTGTATATCGAGTTGTAATAGGTATCAAGGTATCAAAGAAATCAAGAAACGGACAAAAATGGTGAAAAATGAGCCAAACCAATGAAAGAATGGAAGAATAATCAGAAAAAATGGTACCACAAAGTGTACCGCGGTACAACACATTGTGTTCCGCGGTATAAGCCTCAAAATTGTACCTATACCGCGGTATGGGATGCCTATACCCGCGATACACCCTTTAAATGGTACCTATACCACGGTGCACAGTGATTTTTACTGTGTACCACGGTAAAATTAGTTCGTGCCGCATTTCGACCCCAATTTCACATGCTTTTTACCACGATACATCCAACGTATACCATGGTACCTATCAAATATCCTTCAACAATAATCCGACTTTACACGGCGAAAAACCACGAAAGGATTATTTAACAACGGAGAAGAATAGTTCAGCCGAAAGAAGAAGAAGAGGACAACATTCACACATCAAAAGGAAGAATAGTGGAAGACATTTGATGATAGACAATAGGGAGACCCATCTGCTTGACAGCAAACACCTACCAGATGAATGAAATCTTATGCTATAAATAGTCTTCAGTTCAACCGATTGAGAGACACCTTCATCACTAAGAAACTATTCAGTTATCAGTTTGCTTTCCTTCAGTTTATAGTTCTTAGTTTTCTACGATTTGCACTGTTCTGCATATTTGCTCAGCAGCAATTGATAGGAATGGTAGCAAGGAGCAGAAACTTACAACTGGAAGCTTGACAAATCTTCCAATCTGGATACAAACAAGTTTCTTTTTACCCTCCCTTTTAATTCTTGCTTGTAAATTGTAAAACATGTTTGATTATTTGTTGTTGAATTTTATGGATATCAACATGAGCTAAATTTCCATTTCTAGAGGATGATGTAACTTAATCGAATCTTATATTTTGATATTTATCTATCATGTTCAGTAGTTAATTTATTTATACTGTTTGTTTTAGTTACTTCTAAATTACTTGATCAATAGTTTGGATTATTTGGTGTATACAATTATAATTCGAGAGATTAAATTGTATAACTGACCTAAAAATAGTATAACTTAGAATTTCATATAATTGAGAAATTTATGATTTCTTTGAAATCTTGCTTATAAATTCACTGATCTTTATAAAAGCTATTTTTGTGATTATTTATAGAAATATTGAAATCCAAATTTAGATCTTTAAATCAATTACTAATCGAGAGATAGAATTGATTATTTTCTGGAACTCATGATTTATAAATTACTAATGAATAATTGATAGATTAAGTTGAAAAATATAAGATAAGATTCAGTGAATCATTCCCCTAGAATTTCTTTATTGCATATTTGGTAAATTGTTTAAGCCGACAAATTGCTCAAACTTTGTGTTAAATTGTACTTTTGCTATTTATTGTTTTTAAACCACCAAAACTCATTATTAGATTTTAAGATAAAATCAAGGTATTTTAATTACAATACCTAGTGCTTATTTAATTATCATTCTCCGTAGATACGACAACCCGATTTTTATCACTATATTAAAACTTGACACCGTACACTTGCGGTAATATTTTCACGAACAAGTTTTTGGTGCTATTGCTAGGGAATGAATTAATGTTATTTGTGCTAATATTGTTACCACGCAGTCTTAATTTTAATCCAGATCTTTTTAATTTTTTTATTATTCTTTCAATTTATAGTTATTTTTACCATAGTTCATTCGATGCGACGATCTCAATGTACTAACCTAATCCCTTTTGATCCAGAAATCGAAAGGACATTAAGAGAGCTCCGAGCACACCAACAAACTGAGGCACCCGCAATGGATGAACACAATGATAAAAATAGCAACAATGCTCCACCAATACAAAATAGACAAGAGCGAGCTATTCAAGACTATTTCCATCACAACACAAATCAAAATTATTTGGGTATTTTACACCAACCTATCAACGCGAATAACTGTGAGTTGAAACCAACCCTCATAAGCATAAAGTTAGTTTGGGGAGAGGGCAACAGATGACCGAATACTCACTTGGCCACATTCTTGGAGATTTGTGATACCATAAAAATGAATGGTGTCTCCAATGAAGCAATCCGATTGAGGCCATTTCCATTTTCACTCTGGGACAAGGCAAGACAATGGTTACAATCATTTGCCCTAGGAAGCATTATAAATTAGAAAGATCTTACTCAAAATTTTATGGCAATTTTTTTTCCACCAAGTAAGACACTCCAATTAAAAAGTGAAATAGCTCAATTTCAACAAATAGACTTTGAATCTTTGTATGAAGCATGGAAACGATTCAATGATCTACTTCGAAGATGCCCATAACATGGGTATGTTAATTGGCAACATGTTCAATATTTTACAACGGAATGAACGGGCAAACACGTACAATCATTGATGCTGCTGCAGGTAGTTCATTAATGAGTAAAACTCCAACTGAAGCTCTTGATTTACTTGAAGAGATGGCTACAAATAGCTATCAATGGCCTTCCAAATGATCCATACTAAGAAAATCTGCTAGTGTGTTCGAGCTAGATACCATGTCTACTCTATCTGCTTAGATTTCAACCTTGACAAATCAATTGGCTGTGATAAATTCAGTGGGCAAAACACAACCAACAGACAAAGCTTCGGTGGCCAGTCTCAAAGAGGTAACAAGAGATGCTAATGAGCAAGCAAATTACCTAAACAACAAAAATTTTAACAATCGAGGTAATCAATTGCCAACTCATTATCATCCTGGTCTTAGAAATCACGAATTTTTTTCTTATAGCAATACCAGAAATGTGCTGCAACCACCCCTGGGATTCCACAATCAAGCAAGCACAAGCACACAAGTTGGGGAAAAAAGCCCTCCTTTGAAGAATTACTTGTCACATTCATTGGGGAAACCCGATCCAGGTTGAACAGAAGTGATGCCCATATGGATAATTTGGATTAAAGGTAACAACAATTGAAACTCACCTCAAATCCTTGGAAACACAAATGAGGCAATTAGCTACGGCTATTAGTTCGCAACAAAAGAAAGAAAAATTTCCATGTAACACCAAGGTAAGTCCACATGAGCATTGCAAAGCCATAAAATTGAGAAGTGGGATGGAATATGTGTTAGTCCAAGTGGCTACAATAATCTAGAGGGGGGGGGTGAATAGATTATGCCGATTTTTCGCAAATCACCCTCTTTTTCGAAACAACAAGTAAATGACAAGAATGTAAATGCGGAAATTAAACAACACTCGTTGATTTAAAGAGGTTCAACCCACCTAGGGCCTAATCCTCTACCACCCCAGTATCTCCGGGATGGATTTCAAAAAGAAAAAAAGGTTTTATTAATTTACCAAAACTTAATACAACACCTTGAGGATTACCACAACCCTCTTTCACCACCTTGAGGATTACCACAACCCTCTTACAACACCTTTGAAGATTACCACAACCTTCAAACACCTATCACCTAGATCACCCAAGTGTATTCTTACCACAAGAATACTCACAAGGATGTCTTGTGTTGAATGATGACCAAAATCAAGATTACAACTCAATAATGATTAATACAATATGAGTACAAGTGTAATCAAGAATTGAAAGCCTAGACCTCAAATTTGTGCAAGTGAAAGTGCTTAGGCTAATACAACAAGATATATGAAAGTGTTTGCTCAATTGCTCTTTGCTTGTATGGAGTGTTGTGTCTTGTTGCTTGAATGAAGCCTCTATTTATAGGAGAGGACTTGGCTTTCATTTCCGACATTGGCTCTTCCTTGGGGAGTGATTTGCTTTAAAAAGAAACCATTTAAAATGATCAATATAGCATTTAGAAATCAATCCCACAAAATAAGGAAAAGTCATGCAAAACGCAATGGATAGTTTGCTTTGATAAACAAGGGTTCGACCGGTCGCGCAGAGATAAGATTGAAATTGAATTCGCGAATTTTTACATAGGGGGGCGGGTCGAAGGTGCGGCCGCCTTTAGTCGTGACTGTTGCCCTTGAAGAATTTACTGAAACAGAGAAGTCTGGAACAAAAATCCAACTCCTGTGCATTAAGTCGCCCGGCTCGACCGACGACCGCACCGCCGCCCACCCCTGGTCGACCCGCCCCGCCTTTTATTTTTCTTACGCCCCATTTTCTGTTTCTCACCAACTCAGGTACGGGTTGCCCTATAGGGCGGCCAATTTCGAGCCTGAAACAAATGTGTTGTCCAATTTTTTATTGAAAATAAACTTCAAGAAATACTCAGAAAAATAGTAAAAACATTTTAAGTTGATCGGAAGTATTTAGACAACATTTAGGGACATAGTTTTGGTTTAAAACTCATTTGAACAAAATCGAATATAATCATCAAAATCATGATAAAAACATTTATCTAACAAACTCCCCTTTTTGATGATTACAAACCAAAACAATTTTCTTGAGGACGATTTGAAAACCAAATAAAATTTTCGGTTTTACAAGTAAACTATCCGTTAGAAGTATTTCATACAAAGCTCCCCCTATTTAAGAGCATTTCAACAAACGATTATTATAAGTAAGAAGCACAAGCTATAACAAGCTTATATAGGATGCATCATGAGCTTAAGAAGCTCCCCCTGTCACAATACTTATAATCAATTTCATTCGAGTCCAAAATTCAAGCCATGGACTAGGTATTCGAGTCCACAATACTTATTGTGAGCTTTTATTAGCTTTTCTTGAGCTAACGAGCCAATATCCTGTTTCTCCCCCTTTGGAATCATCAAAAAGAATGTTAGAATGGTGAAAACACCATACAATAATATCAAAGTGCGCCAAGGGGACGGTTTATAAACCGTTGAGCAATTAAAGCGTAACAATCCAAGGAAAATGGGAGAAATGTAATATGAAGAGTTCATACGCTCGTTTTGTTTACCAAATCATGATCTCAATAAGTATAGAAAACTTTTGAAAGCAAGAGAATCATGTAGAAGTTGAAATTTTCATTGCGACATTTCATCGAACACCTTGTGTGCGTGAAAAATAAAAGAGGTTGTATATAACCTTTGTAAATGATTTAAGCCAAAAATTTTCAACATCAATTCAAGTCAATCAACATACATTACAACATAACAATCAAGCTCATCATGATCATGCGAAAATTACATCAAGAGTATTCAAGTAACTTAAAAACTCAAGGGTTCAACCCAAATTGAGCAAAAGAAGAGAAATTTTTACCAATTGATCGGAAAAAAATGAGCCATAATGATGATGATTATGCTATAGAATGTCCATGGTGTGTAAAAGATGCATGAAAACCATTTTTGAATGAATTTAGAGAGAAGTTGACAAAGGGGACGAAAAATGGCCAAAAAAATGTTAAAATGAAGAATGCTGAAGACAGAACGTTTAAAAGCCAAGAAATAGCTTAGGGCGACCGGTCGTGGTTGAGGGCGACCGGCCGACGTTGAGGGCGACTGACTGTTGCCTCAACCCCTTCACCATCAATGTCTGTCAGTTTTTCCAAAAATCCGAATTTCCAACCAAAAATCCGATTTTTCGCCCCTAAGTTTCAAAAACGTGCAAAATGCAAACGTAAGCTTCATTCAATATGCATTATGCCTAACCGAGCTCGTATTGAAGAAAAAGTCTTGGAAGATAGCGATTTTGTAAAAATGCCCGCTAATTGATCTTGAGATGGTACAAAAGATATCTCAATTTTACGTTTTGAGACACAATCCCTTAGAAAATGATGTCGAATCTCAATATGTTTAGTACGGTTATGATGAACCGGGTTTTGAGCAATATTTATAGCGGATATATTATCACAAAAGATAGGTACATTTTCAAAAGAGCATTTGTAATCCGCTAAGGTTTGTTTCATCCAAAGAAGTTGAGTACAACAAAATGCGGCGGAAATATATTCGCCGGCCGTTGAAAGAGAAACACGATTTTGCTTCTTTGAAAACCAAGAAACTAGGCAATCGCTTAAAAATTGACATGATCCTAAGTACTTTTCCGATCATCAATATTTCCCGCATAATCCGAATCACTATAACCTTTAAGAGAAAAATTTTCATTCTTTGGATAAAATAAACCATATTGAATGGTGCCTTTCAAATATCGAAAAATCCTTTTAACGGCACTCATGTGAGATTCTTTGGGATTGCTTTGAAAACGAGCACATAGGCATACGTCATGAAGAATGTCTGGTCTACTAGCGGTTAAATAAAGTAAACTACCAATCATACCTCGATACTTTGATTCATCCACGGACTTGCCTTTCTCATCTTTGTCAATTTTGACATTTGTTGCCATAGGAGTAGAGACGGTTCTTCCTTCTTCAATGCCGAACTTTTTCAAAAGTTCTTTTGTATACTTTGATTGCGAAATATAAATACCTTCTTGACATTGCTTAATTTGTAGTCCAAGAAAGAAGTTAAGCTCCCCCACCATACTCATCTCGAATTCTCCTTGCATTAACTTAGAAAATTTCTTGCACAAAGAATCATTAGTAGCACCAAAGATAATATCATCAACATATATTTGCACAAGTAAACAATCTTGCCCTTTTTCAAAAACAAAGAGAGTTGTATCAACTTTACCTCTTATAAAACCATTTTGTAAAAGAAAAGAGCTAAGTCTATCATACCATGCACGGGGTGCTTGTTTTAAACCATACAAGGCCTTTTTAAGTTTATAAACATCATTAGGCCTAGAAAAATTTTCAAACCCCGGAGGTTGTTTTACATAGACTTCTTCTTGAATAATACCATTTATGAAGGCGGATTTAACATCCATTTGGTAAAGTTTGAAATTTTTAAAACAAGAATAGGCAAGTAAAATACGAATAGCTTCTAAACGTGCTACGGGTGCAAAAGTTTCATCATAGTCAATACCTTCTTCTTGACAATACCCTTGAGCTACTAATCTTGCCTTATTTCGAACAATATTGCCTTGATCATCAAGTTTGTTCCTAATACCCATTTTGTACCAATAATGGTTTGAGAAGGAGGACAAGGTACCAATTCCCATACATCATTTCTTTCAAATTGATTCAACTCCTCTTGCATCTCTAGGAACCAATCCTCATCCTCTATAGCCTCTTTAGCATTTTTAGGCTCTTTTTGAGAAATAAGAGCTTTCTCGGCAAATTTTCTCCGGGTCATAACTTTGTCAAGGGGATCACCAATAATAAGATCTTTTGGGTGATCTCCTTAAATTTCAATGCAACGGAAGATCCGAGATATCACCTCTATCTTCTTGAGGACCATTTGAAGTGGACGGTTGATCATTTGATGTGGACGGTTGATCATCAATTTGAACAATTTGTTCACTAATATCCTCTTCATCACTTTCATCATTAGGAATTCTTTCAACTCCCGAAGCTTCATTGAATTTAACATGGATGGATTCTTCAACAACTCCACTAGTCTTATTGTAAACCCGATATGCTTTGCTTTTTGTTGAATATCCCATAAATATCCCTTCATCGGCCTTAGGATCAAGTTTGTCCAATTGATCATTGGTATTCAAAATAAAGCATTTACAACCAAATATCTTGAAATAACTAATATTTGGAGTTCTACCTTTCCAAAGCTCATATGGAGTTTTATTCATTTTAGGACGAATATAAACTCGATTAATGACATAGCAAGCGGTACTTACGGCTTCGGCCCAAAAATACTTTGGAAGTGAAAATTCATTGAGCATGGACCGACTCATTTCTTATAATGTCCGATTTTTCCGTTCGGCTACTCCATTTTGTTGAGGTGTCCTTGGAGCCGAGAAATTATGAGCATATCCTTTGGTTTCACAAAATATTCTAAATTCACCGTCAAATTCTCCACCTCGATCGCTTCGAATAGACTTGATAGTGTCTTCCTTTTCATTCTCAATAAGTCTACACAACTTAACAAACTCATTAACGGCATCGCTTTTATTGGTAAGAAAAAGAACCCAAGTATATCTCGAAAAATCATCGACTATAACAAAGGTGAAATGTTTTCCACTTAGACTAGCCGTATCAATATCCCCGTACAAATCAAGGTGAAGCATTTGTAGGGGTTTGGTTATGGAAATTTCATTTTTGGGCTTAAAACTACTCTTAACTAATTTGTTCTTTTGACAAGTGTCACATAAGCCAAGATTTTCAAAATTCAATTTGGGTAGTCCTTTCACATGTTGGTTTTTGTAAATATTTTTCAAATTCTTGTATCCAACATGTCCAAGTCTCCTATGCCATAAACTAGTTAAATCATTATTGACGACTAAACAAGAAATATTTTGACTAACCAAATCACTTGTACAAATTTTGTAAAGATTGCCTTTTCTATTTGCTTCACAAATAATTTCACCATTTTTAAGTATAAGGCATTTTTCTTTATTAAAGGAAACATCATATTTTGAATCACAAAGTTGGCTAACACTTATCAAATTAAACTTAAGCCCTTCGACTAATAGAACATTACTAAGAGAGAAAGAAGAGTTACCAATTTCTCCATTTCCAAGAATTTTTCCTTTGCCATTGTCGAACATGACCATACCCTCTTCTTGGAGCTTGATGTTGGTAAAAAGTTCTCTCCTCCCGGTCATATGGCGTGAACATCCGCTGTCCACGAGCCATTTTGAATCTTCCATTGTTGTTATAGCCCCTATTACCTACAAAAGAATTTCTTTTAGGTACCCTATAATTTTGGGGTCCATGGGGGTTAGTCTTGAGACCTTTGGGTCTCCAAACATGTCTTGAGCTATTTCTCAATTTGCAATTATTAGCATAATGTCCAACTTTGCCACAATAAAAACAAGTAGGAGTATCATAATTATTAGCACGTACAAAAGTTGGACCTTGGTTATTTTTCTTAAAAACACTTTGAAATGGCTTATAACCAAGTCCCGATTTGGAATGCTCACCTCTTTGTGCATCTAAAATTTTTGTGACTTTATCCGTACTTATGTTGAAACGATGCACATCATTTTTCAAACATTCAATATCTTTTGTGAGCAATTCCTTTTCGGTTTCAAGAGAATGAATTCTAGTAAGAGTAAGAGCATGAGCTTTGTCTAGAGATTCATAAGAGGTAAATAATTTTTCATTTTCAACCTTGACCTCCTTATGCTCCTTTTTCAAATTTTTGTATTTAACGATTAAATTTTGAAACTCAATTTGCAATTCATCAAAATCACATTGCAAGTCATCAACTATGGAGGAAGTAGAAGAATTTGAGTGTACCTCATTGTTTTCATCGTCTATAGCCATGAGACCGTGTTCGGTTTCTCCTTTCTCATCGGTTGTTTCGAGTAGTTCATCCCATGTTTTGACTTCCGCATTTAGAGCCTTCTTTTTTGTGAAAGGCTTCTTTTTCTTTTGCTCCTCTTCATCGAGCTTGGCAATCTCGCAATGAAGTGCCCGGTTTTTCCGCATTTAAAGCAAGCATTATCTCTTGGTTTTCTTGCTTTATTTTTATTTACAAATTTTGCAAATTTTCGAACAAGTGCGGCCGTATCCTCCTCCTCATCATCATTATCATAGTATGCATTATTAGAAGAAGAAGCAAGACCTTTAGGAATAATTTGCATACCCGATTGATTTGTGGATGGTTTGGAATTTTTCCTCTCCTTGAGATAGACTTCATAGAAGAGTAGATTTCCAATAAGCTCATCAAACTTGAGTGTCTCAAGATTTTGTGCCTCCGTAATTGCCGTTACTTTTTCGGACCATGAGCCGGGAAGTGCATTCAATACCTTGGTCACCTTGTCTTCTTCGGAGATGACTTTGCCGAGGGCCACAAGAGGATTGACAATATTGTCAAGCCTTTCCACCATCTTGGAGATGCTTTCGCCATCATACATGTTAAAGTTTTCGAAGTCTTTAACGAGCATGGTCTTTCTTGCTTGCTTGACTTTCTTAGTCCCTTCATAGATTGTCTCCAATTTTTCCCAAACCTCATGTGCCGACCTTATGCCTCTTATGCGATTGTACTCGGTGGCGGTAAGAGAACAATGCAAAATATTTAAGGCCTTACCGTTTAGAGAGAAAGCCTTTTTGTCGTTTTCATCAAACTCCTTGAAAGGTTTAGGGGCCATGGTGCCATCCTCTGACTTCTTTGTTGGTTGATCAACTCCTTCAATGACCACATTCCAAATGTCGAACCCGCATCCTTGTAGGAAGCACTCCATACGGTCTTTCCAAAATGCATAGTTGTTGGCGTCGAATAGTGGTGGCTTATTGGTGGAGGCGCCGATGGTGAGATGAGCATCATTTGTAGCCATGGATCTTTCCTCTTTACTCGGAACGAGCTAGCCAAAGAGTTTGGCTCTGATACCACTTGTTAGTCCAAGTGGCTACAATAATCTAGAGGGGGGTGAATAGATTATGCCGATTTTTCGCAAATCACCCTCTTTTTCGAAACAACAAGTAAATGACAAGAATGTAAATGCGGAAATTAAACAACACTCGTTGATTTAAAGAGGTTCAACCCACCTAGGGCCTAATCCTCTACCACCCAGTATCTCCGGGATGGATTTCAAAAAGAAAAAAAGGTTTTATTAATTTACCAAAAATTAATACAACACCTTGAGGATTACCACAACCCTCTTTCACCACCTTGAGGATTACCACAACCCTCTTACAACACCTTTGAAGATTACCACAACCTTCAAACACCTATCACCTAGATCACCCAAGTGTATTCTTACCATAAGAATACTCACAAGGATGTCTTGTGTTGAATAATGACCAAAATCAAGATTACAACTCAATAATGATTGATACAATATGAGTACAAGTGTAATCAAGAATTGAAAGCCTAGACCTCAAATTTGTGCAAGTGAAAGTGCTTAGGCTAATACAACAAGATATATGAAAGTGTTTGCTCAATTGCTCTTTGCTTGTATGGAGTGTTGTGTCTTGTTGCTTGAATGAAGCCTCTATTTATAGGAGAGGACTTGGCTTTCATTTCCAGACATTGGCTCCTCCTTGGGGAGTGATTTGCTGCAAAAGAAACCATTTAAAATGATCAATATAGGTAGAAATCAATCCCACAAAATAAGGAAAAGGCATGCAAAACGCAACGGATAGTTCTTTGATAAACAAGGAGTTCGACCGTCGTCGCAGAGAGATAAGATTGAAATTGAATTCTGCGAATTTTTACATAGGGGACCGGTCGAAGGGGTGCGGCCGTGCCCTTAGTCAGGACTTGCCGTAGTTGCTTGAAGAATTTACGAAACAGAGAAGTCCGGAACAAAAATCCAACTCCCAAGTACAGTCGCCCGCACCGCGCCCACCTGGGTCGACCGGCCGCCCGCATCTCTATTTTTCTTACGCCCCATTTTCTGTTTCTCAGCTCAACTCAGTACGGGTTGCCCTATAGGCGGCCAGGTCCGAGCTGAAACAAATGTGTTGTCCAATTTTTTATTGAAAATAAACTTCAAGAAATACTCCGAAAAATAGTAAAAATATTTTAAGTTGATCGGAAGTATTTAGACAACATTTAGGGACATAGTTTTGGTTTAAAAACTCATTTGAACAAAATCGAACATAATCATCAAAATCATGATAAAAACATTTATCTAACAATATGATGGTTCGGAAATGCTAAATTATACCACCAACGAGACAAAAGCAATTTCTGAAATACTCAATAAAGAAGAGAACATCGACAAACAATCAGAAATTGAGAAACTTGAGGTAACACTAATTTCTAATTCTGATCTTAAAATTACCAAATTCTCTTCATTTTTCATAGAGATTTCAGAAGAAAAGACTGGATTCTCAAAATTTTAAATTTCCGGAGATCTTCAAGAAAATTCACATCAACATCCCTTTTGCCGATGCACTTGAACAAACACCAAATTATGAAAAATTCATGAAGAATGTGATGTCCAGAAAAAGAAAATTGGAAGCATATGAAACAGTCAAACTCATTGAAGACTATAGCGCCATTTTACAAAGAAAATTACCACAGAAGTTAAAAGATCCGGGGAGTTTCACTATCCCTTGCACTATTGGTGATTCTTTCTTTAATAAAGCTCTTTGTGATTTGGGTGCTAATATTAATCTTATGCCTTTGTCTTGTTTTTCGGAAACTTGGCCTTGGATAAGTGAAACCATTACCTTGGAATTGGCTGACAGAGCACTCACTTACCCAAGAGAAGCGATTGAGGATGTTTTGATAAAGATAGATAAATTCATATTTCTGGCGGATTTTGTGGTATTGGACATGGAAGAAGACCATGAAATTCCCTTAAATTTTGGGAGACCTTTTCTAGCAACTGGACGAGCTTTAATTGATGTGCAATGGGGTGAGTTAACATTACGGGTAAATGATGATGAGATTTTGTTTAATATTTATAAAGCAAGGAAATTTCAAGAAGAACCTCAAACATGTCATTTTATTAATCTGGTAGAACAAAGTGCTCAAACGGATGTTATTAAATAAAATTCAAGAGATCCGCTGGAACATTGTTTGACTCAATCAATAATGAAATGCGATGATGAAGTAATTAATGACATTGATTTACTTGAATATATTCTTTCCCTTGATGTCAAACAAGTTGAAAAAGAAAACCCAAAAGAAGAATTGGAAAAAGAAAATATTGAAAATGCTCCGAATGGAACTTTAGAAATAAAGGAACTTCCGGAACATCTTCAATATGCATTTTTGGGAGAGAATAAAACTTACCCAATCATTATTTCTGCTTTTTTGTCTCATTCTGAATTGGAAAAGTTGTTGCGTGTTCTTCTTGAACATAAGTCGGCTTTTGGATGGTATATCTCTGATCTAAAAGGCATAAGTCCTTTCATTGTAATGCACAAAATTCTAATTGAAGATTTATATAAACCATCCATTGAACATCAAAGACGACCTAACCTAACAATAAAAGAGGTAGCGAGAGCTGAGATTCTCAAATGGCTCAAAGCAGACATCATTTATGTCATTTCTGATAACTCATGGATAAGTCTGGTACAGGTTGTTCCAGAAAAAGGAAGTATGATAGTAGTGAAAAATGACAATAATGAATTAATCTCAACACGAACTATCACAGGTTGGCGAGTATGTATTGATTACAAAAAATTGAACAAAGCTACTTGCAAAGATCACTTTCCCCTTCCCTTTATTGATCAAATGTTGGACATGTTAGCTGGTTATGAATACTATTGTTTTCTTGATGGTTATTCAGGGTATTATCAAATCGACATTGCCCCTGAAGATCAAGAAAAGTCAATTTTTACATGTCCCTTTGGTACTTTTGCATTTCGCAGAATGCCGTTTGGATTGTGTAATGCACCTGCTACTTTTCCAGGGGTATATGATGGCGATTTCTCACAGAATGGTAGAAGAAATAATGGAAATCTTTAGGGATGACTTTTCTATTTTTGGCACTTCTTTTGACCATTATTTACATAATTTATCCATACTTTAAAACGATGTGAAGAAACGAATCTTTTTCTTAACTGGGAAAAATGTCATTTTATGGTCAAAGAAGGTATTGTACTTGGTCATTGTGTTTCTTCTGCAGGTTTGGAAGTGGATCGAGTAAAGATTGTAGCTATTGAAAAGTTACCACCATCATCAATTGTTAAAGAAATTTGAAGCTTTTTAGGACATGCAAGATTTAACAGGAGATTTATAAAAGATTTTTCAAAAATTGTTAAACCCCTTTGTAATCTTCTTGAAAAAAATTCTACATTTTTCTTTGATGAATCATGTTTACAGGCTTTTGAACAAATAAAAAAGACACTTGTTTCAGTTCCTATCTTGGTAGTGCCAGATCGGACTCAACCATTTGAGCTCATGTGTGACGCAAGTGATTATGCAGTGGGCGCTGTTCTTGATCTAAGGTGAGATAAAATTTTCAAAGTTATTTATTATGCAAGCCGGACCATGGACAGTGCCCAACAGAACTACACCACCACTGAAAAAGAAATGTTGGTGGTAGTTTTTGCATTTGACAAATTTTGAGCTTATTTGGTAGGTACTAAGGTAATGTTTTCACGGATCATGCGGCAATTCGATATCTTTTTTTTGAAAAAGGATGCAAAACCTTATTTAATTCGATGGATTTTGCTTCTTCATGAATTTGATATTGAAATTAGGGATAAAAAGGGTAGTGAAAATGTTATTGCTAATCATTTATCCCGCCTTGAGCAACCACACGAGGTAATAGAAATCCCAATAAAAGAATCATTTCCGGATGAACAAATAATTCTTGCTAAAACAACTCTACCATGGTACGCAGATTTTGTTAATTACCTTGCAGGTGGAGTTCTTCCCCCAGACTTAACATCACATCAAAAGAAAAAATTCCTACATGATGTTAAGTTCTACTTGTGGGATGATCCGTTGTTGTTCAATAGATGCGCTAATTCCATCATATGCCGTTGTGTCCCTAAAGAAGAAATCGAAGAAATTCTCCAACACTGTCATTCTTCTTCTTATGGTGGACATTTTGGACCAAACCGTACCGCTGCAAAGTTGTTACAATGCAATTTCTATTGGCCTACTCTATTCAAAGATTGTTACACCTTTGTCAAGACTTGTGATCGATGCCAATGGATTGGCAACATATCAAAGCGTCATGAATTTCCTCTGACAAATATGATAGAGGTGGAACTATTTGATGTATGGGGCATTAATTTCATTGGACCATTTCCGACTTCATATGACAATCTCTACATATTGCTTACAGTTGATTACATCTCCAAATGGGTGGAGGCGATCGCTATACCAACAAATAATGCCAAGGTATTGCTAAAATTTTTACTGAAGTATATATTCACTCGATTTGGCACTCCCTGGGCTATCGTAAGTTATGAAGGTACGCATTTCTGTAATAAATTATTTAACAACCTTCTCACTATATTTGGTTTGCATCACAAAGTTGCTCTTGCTTATCACCCTTAATCAAATGGCCAAGCTGAAATTTCTAATCATGAAGTTAAGCAAATTTTGGAAAAATCGGTAAGCTATAATCGAAAAGATTGGTCACATAAACTTGATGATGCATTATGGGCTTATCGTATGGCTTACAAAACACCCATTGGTATATCACCATATCGATTGGTGTTTGATAAAACTTGTCATTTACCGGTTGAACTTGAACATCGTGCCTACTGGGCAATTAAAAAATTGAATTTTGATTTAAAAGTTGCCGGTGAAAAATGACTTCTTCAGTTAAATGAAATGGAGGAATTCCATCATCATATGAAAATGTCAAGATTTATAGAAAAAATGAAAAAATGGCATGATCAAATGATTTTATGACGTGAATTCTTTCCCGGCCAACATGTACTATTATTTAATTCTAGACTGAAGTTACTTCCAGGTAAGCTTAAATCACGATGGTCTGGGCCATTTGTAATTGAATGAGTATCCCCTTTTGGTGCTGTGGAATTACGTGAAAAAGATGGGGATACATTCCAGATAAATGGGCAATGGTTAAAATATTACTTTATGAATGAAACAAGGAAGATTTTAAATCTTTTACTTAGTGACATGTTCACCAAAAATATTCGGATCATACAACTGCAAGTGTACATTATAGTTTATAGAATAATGGCAAGCAAGATCATATTCCTCAGGGATTGACTATAACACTTAGGCTATAATAACATCACATTCCAATTTTATAGAAGCGACCGAATCTCATGTGTTTGAAAAAAAAATTAATAAATAAATTTGCGAACCCCACAAGTATTTTCAACAACCACGGAAGCAACCTTAGACACATAATCTCAACATGTTTCTTCAATATTAAATCCAAATAAAGTTTCAAAACCAATTCATGTAATTCTATGGGTTCAATTCCTAAGTTAGTCTATTCCCTCTCCCGGGCGATAAATAAACAGTAGATTAATAACAATTGTAGATCTCCCGATACATTACAACTATTATTAACTCCAAAATATCTATGAATTGAATGACTCCCCACAAACAGTTGTAGGTCTCCCGACTCGTTACACCCATTTATGTCTGAATGCGATTTTTGTATTTGTTAGGACTCCTCTTCCAAATTTTTCACTAACAAATATGACATTCAAATTATTGGCCAAATAAAAAATAATTAAGAATAAGAACTCGAATTCATAAAATAGAACAGATGAATTAATTAAGAAAATAATTAATCAAGATTTAACATGAATCCACATTTTTGATTATTCCCTAAGATCCGAAAGATTAGCCAAACATTGATAACAAATTCATAGACAGATTCAAAATCAACAATATGCCATCGTTTAAGCATAGACAAGAGATCTAGACTAAGAAAGAAAACCCCTTCTTGTCAGGATGGATTCCCCTTCCTAAGCCTTCGAAGCTCTTGTGCTTCCATAGATGCGAAAGGCCTTGTGGTGTTCTTCGTGACCTAGTCCTCATCTCTTAGAAGACCTTGAATCTTGTGTTCCTATATAATTTGGTGTGTTGTATGTGGTATGAATGTTGTTATTTTTGTGCAAGCCTTGGGTCCCTTTTATAGATGCTAGGAGAGATCACATGTAGAGTTGGAGTGGGAAAAGGACTTCAAAATCCAAATACAGTGCGCCACACGGCCGTGTGGCTTTTAATCAGCAAACCTCACACGCCAATGTGGGTCCCACATGGTCCAATCGTGCGGCTAATTTTTATCCCCTATTTCTTCCCAACTTCACACAGACATGTCTTTTTTCACACGGGTATGTCACACGGCCGGTGGTCCCACACGGTCCGGCCGTGTGATGTGTTTTGTCCAGTTTCTTCGTCTTTTCGATCTTCTCTTCGCACTCGTCAATCCTATCCAGGCCTTTCAACTGATATTTCTTCGATTAAGCCCCGGCTCCTGTAAAACATTACAAGAATACGCATTATCATGCCCTTCTAAGGATACCAAGTAAAAACACACTAAATATACATGCAAATGTATCAAATATATATCATTTTAAGCCCCTAAATGCACATATATTTTACACGCATCAAAATCCCCCAAACTTAAAGCATTGCTCGTCCTCGAGCAAATTAAGAAAAATAACATCAAGGGGTAAAAAGAACATACAAGAACACTAAACATTTAATCTTATTTGACTTCATATTCAAGTAAACCATGCAATTCATTATCAAGAACTCATCTTTCGTAAGTTCGGCATAATCAATACTCTCTCGGGTACTTAACATCGCGACTCACAAGTAAGTAGTGTATCACTTAACTCTCAAAGTTTATGGTAAGTGTTTTCACTCAAATTTAATTCAGTGAAAGTAGAACTACCATAATCTTACAAATCGTCTAACATCTCTACCACTTTAGTGTTCATAATTTAAGAATCAAAAAGGACTTTTCATTTGGTTGTAATGTAGGCTCTTTGAAAATTTTGGATCTCTACCATAAGTACATAGACTCCAATTCACCCACCCAATTTCATCATAATACTCATTTTTCATTTTTCTTTTTCAACTCATCTCCACCGTTATTTCTCATTTTTTATTCTTAGGCATTTTTGCCTCTTTTCTTTTTCTCTAGCCTCAAACTCTCATTTTTTCCCAATTTTCAAAATTTTTCTTTCTTTTGCTCGATTTTCTCCATATATAATTAAGAGATTTTCTTTATTTTTCGAGCTTCATTCTTCTTTCATTCACCTAGATACTGCTCATCCCTCTTTCTTTTGTCAACTTCCTCTCTTTTTTCATAAATTTTCACCACTTCTCCCCCAAACTTGTTCATTTTCTATAAGCCCAAGAAATTTCAGGGAAAAAAATAATGTTTTCAATTTTAAAGATCAATGTGGCTAATAATAAAAAGTTTTGGCTCAAAATTGGCTGACTAGGGAATCATGAGTTCATAGGTAGACTTTTTAGGCTAAGTAGGCTAAAACAAAGATGACCTTAAATCATATCTAAAAATTGCAGACACACGTGACTTCAATGAAGATACCAGAGCAAGTACTAGAGTTCTATCAATCATGAATGATACACTCGAGAAAAAATAAACTACATAAGATAAAGTAGTTTAAAGCACAAAAGCTCACGGGCTTATTTTTTGCAACATGCTCAAATACCCAATTTTCTTAACTAATGCCAATCAAAATAAAAGTCATCTCCTCAACTATTCATCGCATTATTCACAAACATATGTTATCTCATAAAATTAAATGCTCATAGTAAGCTCTCACGGAAGCTTTAGGCATTTTCAAAATCTTGATTAAAAATCACACACAAAAGCAATTAAATGTGCTAAAGCGATAAACGTGCTAAAATAAAAGATTAAAAATCGAAAATATAAAAAATCAAATTTTTTTTATGCAAAACTGCTCTACATGCAATCCTAAATGCAATGCAAAATGTAAGAATGTACTAAATTACGCATTCTTGACAACCCCCCAAAACTTGAGTTTTGGGGGTGAATTTGGGGTAAACTTGCGTCTGTCTGACGTACCGCATGACCCATGTGATGCCGTATAGGCGGGCCGTGTAGCCCTACACCCGCATCTATTTCTACTCGTAGTCCACACGCCTGTGTGGTGGCCACACGGCCTGGCCGTGTGGTGCTGGGCGCCTCGCCTTCTCGCACGACCTGGTCGTGTGGCCTTACACGCCTGTGTGAGATAATTTTTGTATTTTTTTTAAATAACCGTGAGTTTACATTGACGCCTTCTACACAACAACTTCACAAGTTATACACAACTAAAAATTAAGTTAATAAAAATAAAATTGAAATTAAAATTGAAGGCGATTAAGAATGAACAAAAATAGGAAATAAATTGGGTTGTCTCGCATAGAGCGCTAAGTTTTACATCTTCAGCCAGACTTGATTTCTAATCACTTTCGCTAAACTGTGTCTATTGAAATATGTGAGCCCTAAAAGTCAGTACCATCCATCAGACGAATTGACATTGCATTGTTCTCTCGGATTCATCTCCGTATCGCTTGGGAATTTGCCCTTTTGATGTTGACCTCCCGCTGCAGATGCGATCTGGGCTACTTGTGTTTCTAGAGATTTCAATCTTGCATTCACGTTCATGTTCAACTGAGTGACCTGCTCTTCTATCCTGTCTTTCTTTGCTTTATCCTTGTTCAGTCTTGCCTTAGTCACTCCGATAAACGAGGATAATATCTCTTTTACAGAAGCTTTCTTTTCATTTGACTCCGCTCTGCCTAGATTACCCACAATAAATCCCGGAATGGCTGTAAAATATTTTTATTATTAGCATAAGAGAAATTTTCATGGTTTCGCAACCCCGGATGATAGTAATTGGGTGTCTGATTATTTCTATAATTATTGTTGAAGTTCCTTTGTTGGCCCACAAAGTTTGCTTGTTCTTCAACAATAACAGGATCTCTTGGAGTCACTTGCTGCATCACGTCCAGTTTTATATTCAGCACGGATACCTGTTCTGTGAGCATGGCGACTTTCTCATCCTGAACTTCTGCCACACATTGGATAGTAGATCTCTCGGATGGCCATTGGTAACTATTGTTCGCCATATCCTCTAACAATTCTAGTGCCTCCTCTGGATATTTCCTTAGTAGTGAACCCCTAGATGCATCATCTATAATCGTTCTCATGTTGCCACTCAAACCATTATAGAAATACTAGACCTATTGGTAGTCGGGATATCCATGCTGAGGGCACTTCCTTAATAATTCCTGGAATCTATCCCATGCCTCATATAGTGTCTCAGAATCTAACTGCCTAAACTGGGCGATTTCAGATATCAATTGCAGCGTTTTACTAGGGGGAAATATTTGGTTAGAAACCGCTGACTTAGTTCAGCCCAATTTGCTACTGGTGGTGTTAGAGAGCATAACCTTCCCTTAGCCTTATCGCGTAGAGAGAATGCGGAAAGGCGGCATTGAATGATATCATCAGAAACACCATTCATCTTAACAGTATTGTAAATTTCTAAAAAGTGCGTTAAATGCGCGTTTGGATCCTCAACGGCTCTGCCCCTAAACTGATTCTGTGACACCATCTGGATCAATGCAGGTTTTAGTTCAAAGTTATTTGCAATGATCGGCAGATGGACCACACCCCCATAAGTCTGACTTACCTCCGCCTGGAAGTAGTCCCTAACTGCCCTTCTCGCGAGCCTTTCCACTATCCAGTCCTGTGCTTCTGCCCCAGGTGGGCGCTCCTTATTGTTTCTGTTATTCACTGCGATTGAATTAGTCTCATCCACCATTGTTTTGGATATTTTCCTTAGTTGTTTCGCTGTTTTCTCGATTTCCAGATCAATGGGTATTGACTGGGTAGATCAGGAACGCGTGATCATGCACTATCTGCACTTAACAAAAACAATGTTAGAACCGAAGAAAACAAAATAAAATAAAAATAATTTTCGAAAAAATTGAAAAAAAAATATATTTTACAAAAAATGCTTCAATTAAGATTGAACTACTTATTACTATATCTAAGTAGAATCTTTCAATCCCCGACAAGACGCCAAAAACGTATTCGCCAAATATATTTGGATCATAGAACTGCAAGTGTACAGTGTAGTTTATAGAATAATGGCAAGCAAGGTCGTATTCCTCAAGGATTGACTACGAAACATTTAGGCTATAATAACTTTGCATTCCAATTTTTTTGAAGCGACCGAATCTCATGTGTTTGTAAAAATAAAAAAATTAATAAATAAATTTGCGAACCCCACAAGTATTTTTAACAACCACGGAAGCAACCTTAGGCACATAATCTCAACATGTTTCTTCAATATTAAATCCAAATAAAGTTTCAAAACCAATTCATGCAATTCTATGGGTTCAATTCCTAAGTTAGTCTATTCCCTCTCCCGGGCGATAAATAAAAGGTAGATTAATAACAATTGTAGATCTCCCGATACGTTACAACTATTATTAACTCCAAAAGATCTATGAATTGAATGACTCCCCACAAACAGTTGTAGGTCTCCCGACTTGTTACACCCGTTTATGTCTAAATGCGATTTCCGTCTTTGTTAGAACCCCTCTTCCAAATTTTGCACTAACAAATATGACATTCAAATTATTGGCCAAAAAAATAATAATTAAGAATAAGCACTCGAATTCATAAAATAGAATACATGAATTAATTAAGAAAATAATTAATCAAGATTTAACATGAATCCATAGTTTTGATTATGCCCTAAGATCCGAAAGATTAGCCAAACATTCATAACGAATTCATAGACAAATTCGAAATCAACATTATGACATCGTTTAAGCACAGACAAGAGATCTAGACTAAGAAAGAAAACTCATTCTTTTCAGGATGGATTTACCTTCCTAAGCCTTCGAAGCTCTTGTGCTTCCGTAGATGCGAAAGGCCTTGTGGTATTTTTTGTGACCTTGAATCTTGTGTTCCTGTGTAATATGGTGTGTTGTATGTGGTATGAATATTGTTATTTTTGTGCAAGCCTTCGGTCCCTTTTATAGATGCTAGGAGAGATCACTTGTAGAATTGGAGTGGGAAAAGGACTTCAAAATCCAAAGACGGTGCACCACACGGCCTTGTGGCTTTTAATCAGCAAACCTCACATGCCCATGTGGGTCCCGCATAGTCCGACCGTGCGACTTGTTTTTGTCCCATGTTTCTTCCCAACTTCATATGGACATGTCTTTTTTCACACGGGTATGTCACACGACCGATGGTCCCACACAGTTCGGCCGTGTGACGTGTTTTTGTCCGGTTTCTTCATCTTTTTGATCTTCTCTTCGCACCCGTCAATCCTATCCGGGCCTTTCAACTGATATTTCTTTGATTAAGCCCCATCTCCTGTAAAATGTTACAAGAATACGCAGTATCAAGCCCTACTAAGGAAACCAAGTAAAAACACACTAAATATAATGCAAATGTATCAAATATATATCATTTAAGCCCCTAAATGCACATATATTTACACGCATCAAAATCCCCCAAACTTAAAGCATTGCTCGTCCTCGAGCAAATTAAGGAAAATCACATCAAGGGGTAAAAAGAACACACAAGAACACTATAAACATTTAATCTTATTTGACTTCATATTCAAGTAAACCATGCAATTCATTATCAAGAAGTCATCTTTCGTAAGTTCGGCATAATCAATACTCTCTCGGGTACTTGACATCGCGACTCACAAGTAAGTAGTGTATCACTTAACTCTCAAAGTGTATGGTAAGTGTTTTCGCTCAAATTTAATTCAGTGAAAGTAGAGCTACCATAAGCTTACAAATCGTCTAACATCTCTACCACTTTAGTGTGCACAATTTAAGAATCAAAAAGGACTTTTCATTTGGTTGTAATGTAGGCTCTTTGGTAAGGGTAGGAAAAATTTGGATTAAGTGACTTGATTTGAGCAAATAGAATTTAAGTACATAGACTTGCAATTCACCCAACCAATTTCATCATCATACTCATTTTTCATTTTTCTTTTTCAACTCATCTCCACCGTTATTTATCATTTTTCATTCTTAGGCATTTTTGCCTCTTTTCTTTTTCTTTAGCCTCAAACTCTCATTTTTCCTAATTTTCAAAATTTTTCTTTCTTTTGCTCGATTTTCCCCATATATATTGCAGAGATTTTCTTTATTTTTCGAGCTTCATTCTTCTTTCATTCATTTAGATACAACTCATCCCTCTTTCTTTTGCCAACTTCCTCTCTTTTTTCATAAATTTTCACCACTTCTCCCCCAAACTTGTTCATTTTCTATAAGCCCAAGAAATTTCAGGAAAAAAATCATGTTTTCAATTTTAAAGATCAATGTGGCTAACAATAAAAAGTTTTGGCTCAAAATTGGCTGACTAGGGAATCATGAGTTCATAGGTAGGCTTTTTAGGCTAAGTAGGCTAAAACAAAGATGGCCTTAAATCATTTTCAAAAATTGCAAACACACATGGCTTCAATGAAGATACCAGAGCAAGTTCTATAGTTCTATCAATCATGAATGACACACTCAAAAAAAAAAAAATAAGTTGCATAAGATAAATCAGTTTAAAGCACAAAAGCTCACAAACTTATTTTTTGCAACATGTTCAAATACCAAATTTTCTTAACTAATGCCAAACAAAATAAAAGACATTTCCTCAACTATTCATCGCATTATTCACAAAAATATGTCATCTCATAAAATTAAATGCTCAAAGTAAAACTCATACGGAAGCTTTGGGCATTTTCAAATTCTTAATTAAAAATCATACACAAAAGCAATTAAACGTGCTAAAGCGATAAACGTGCTAAAATAAAAGATTAAAAATCAAAAAATTAAAAAAATCGAAAATTTTTATGCAAAAATGCTCTATATGCAATCCTAAATGCAATGTAAAATGTAAGAATGTACTAAATTACGCATACTTGACAACCCCCAAACTTGGAATATGCTTCGTCCCGAACATATGAGGAAATTATCAAAAGAAAAGAGGAATGCGTAATAAGTACTTACATAGCTCATTGTGGTGGTGGAGGTGGAGGGTAGTGGCCTTGTGAAATATGCCACTGATCCATACAAGACATCATCTCGTACATATATTGCTGCTGCTGGGTGATGGCATTGAATCGCTGTAAGTACTCCGTGTGGTACGCATCGGCTGTAGCTGTCAACTGATAAGTATCATCTATCAACTTTCCCACATCGGCTTCCACCTTTTCTAGCCTATCACTCATGGTAAATGGTCGGCTACCCCTTTGTCTAGAGGATTCCGGCATCTCCCTCATAGGCTCATCTTGCTCTTCTTGAGCAGCAGCCCCCTGTTCACGTCTTGCAACCAATTACACCTATTTCTTATGGATGTAGCTTCAGGGTTAGGAAGCTTAACCTTTGTTCTATCTGCCTGGTTTAGCGGTAATCACACCCATCGAATTGAATCATTTTCATAGCAGATAAAACAGTCAAATCAATTAGTTTAGGCCCCGCAGCTTCCTCATACTCTTCGAAGCTAACATTAAAGTATTCAGCAATAGGAGTAATTATCCCCCCAATACAAATTCCTTCCCTCTCAGATTTTCTAATCCTATCAAACTGTTGGGCTATCATAGCCCCGGCGTTTGGCACAACCTCTGTCCCTGACGCCATACAGCATATAATAAACAACTCATCTACCCACAAGGCCCCTCTATTCTCCTCCCTCGCAAAAATCGTCTCCGCTAATGCTCTTTGTATATAGCAGAGTACGGGGATTTGAATGCTAGATGCCTTCAAGATACCCGACGTGTAGATTCGTTTCCCAGTTATTTCCCTCCAAAAACTATCGTTATCAAAATCCTCATGCGCCTCAACCCCATAAGCCGGAGTTTTATAAATTTCACTCAAATCATCAATAGTCAACTCTCTCGGTTCGTTCCCCAACCGAAACTAAATTCCCATCAAATTTCTTTTTCGAACCACTAATTCGAAACTACTCAAAAATTTAAGTGTATAAACCGAATAAGTAGCCCAATGCCCAATCAAAAATTTATTACAATCAATCCGACCACACATAGTCCGGAAATCATCCAATAAACCTAAATTAGCAAGAGTAAGTTCATCGGGATACCTTGTATTTATCCATGGTCGATAGTAGAGTATTGCCCATCTAGCTTGGTGTGTGTCATTTGGCAAGATGACATTCGAAGCTTCCGACTCATCGGGCTCATATTCCGGTTGTGGCTCGGGTTTGGGCTCCGGAGTTGGTTCCCTTCTTTTTCTCGTGTTCCTTCTTGTTCCTCTTTCACCCTTAGAAGCCATGAAAACCAAGATTATGAGGTGTAAAAATATGAAATTTGAAGATTTTAAAAACCCCCAAACTTGTTGTAGAACTTGAAGAAGTTGAAAATTTTAAGGCTTTATGTGGTGGGTTTATTGAGAAGTTGAAGAATTTGTGTTTTTGGGGTGAGATTTATAGTGAATTTGAAGAGATTTTTTAGAGGAGTTAGAGAGATTTGGGAGAGAATTTTCGTATGGAATGGTTTGTGTAGGAGAAAGTAGGAGAATAAAATGAGTTTTGGGGGTGAATTTGGGGTAAAATTGCGGCTGTCCGACGGACCGCACGGCCCGTGTGACACCGTACAGGCGGGCCGTGTGGCCTTGCGCCTGCATCTATTTCTGCTCGTAGTCCACACGCCCGTGTGGTGGCCACATGGCCTGGCCGTGTGGTGCCGGGTGCCTCGCCTTCTCGCATGGCCTGGTCGTGTGGTGCCGGGCGCCTCACCTTCTCGCACGGCCTGGTCGTGTGGCCTTACACGCCCGTGTGAGATAATGTTCGTATTTTTTTTAAATAATCGGGAGTTTGCCGTGACGCCTTCTACACAACAACTTCACAAAACAAAACACAACTAAAAATTAAGTTAATAAAAATAAAATTGAAATTGAAATTGAAAACGATTAAAATGAACAAAAATAGGAAATAAATTGGGTTGTCTCCCATAGATCGCTAAGTTTTACGTCTTCAGCCAGACTTCAGATTTCTAATCACTTTCGCAAAACCGTGTCTGTTGAAATATGTGAGCCCTAAAAGTCAGTACCATCTATCAGACGAATGACATTGCATTGTTCTCTCGGATTCAGCTCCGTGCTTGGGAATTTGCCATTTTGATGTTGGCCCCCGCTGCAGTTGCGATCTGGGCTACTTGTGTTTCTAGAGATTTCAATCTTACATTCACGTTCGTGTTCAACTGAGTGACCTGCACTCCTATCCAGTCTATCTTTACTTCATCCTTGTTCAGTCTTGCCCTAGTCTCTCCGATAAACGAGGATAACATCTCTTCTACAGATGCTTTCTTTTCATTTGACTACGCTCTGCCTTGATTACCCACAATAAATCCCGGATGTGGCTATAAAATATTTTTATTGTTAGCATAAGAGAAATTTTCATGGTTTCGCAACCCCAGATGATAGTAATTGTGTCTGATTATTTCTATAATTATTGTTGAAGTTCCTTTGTTCGCCCACAAAGTTCGCTTCTTCTTCAATAACATCAGGATTTCTTGGAGTCACTTGCTGCATCGCGTCGAGTTTCATATTCAGCACGGATACCTGTTCTGTGAGCATGGCGACTTTCTCATCCTGAACTTCTGCCACACATTGGATAGTAGATCTCTCAGATGGCCATTGGTAACTATTGTTCGCCATCTCCTCTAACAATTCTAGTGGCTCCTCTTCCCTAGTAGTGAACCCCTAGATGCATCATCTATAATCGTTCTCGTGTTGCCACTCAAATCATTATAGAAATACTAGAACTATTGGTAGTCGGGATATCCATGCTGAGGGCACTTCCTTAACAATTCCCGGAATCTATCCCATGCCTCATATAGTGTCTCAGAATCTTACTGCCTAAACTGGGCGATTTCAGATTTCAATTGCAGCGTTTTACTGGGGGGATATATTTGGCTAGAAACCGCTGACTTAGTTCAGCCTAATTTGCTGCTGGTGGTGTTAGAGAGCATAACCATCCCTTAGCCCTATCGTGTAGAGAGAATGCGAAAAGGCAACATCGAATGATATACTCAGAAAATCCATTCATCTTAACAGTATCGCAAATTTCTAAAAAGTGTGCTAAATGCGCATTTGGATCCTCAACAGCTCTGCCCCCAAACTGATTCTGTGAAACCATCTGGATCAATGCAGTTTTAGTTCAAAGTTGTTTGCATTGATCGACAGATGGGCCACACCCCCATAAGTCTGACTTACCTCCGACTGGAAATAGTCCCTAACTGCCCTTCTCGCGGGCCTTTCCACTATCCAGTCCTGTGCTTCTGCCCCAGGCGAGCGCTCCTTATTGTTTATTTTATTCACCGCGTTAGGATTAGTTTTATCCGCCATAGCTTTGGATCTTTTCCTTAGTTGTTTTACTGTTTTCTCGATTTCTAGATCAATGGATATTGGTTGGGTAGATCAGGAACGCGTGATCATGCACTATCTACACTTAACAAAAACAATGTTAGAACCGAAGAAAACAAAATAAAATAAATATAATTTTCGAAAAAATTGAAAAATAAAAAAAATATATTTTACAAAAAATGCTTCAATTAAGATTGAACTACTTATTACTATATCTAAATAGAATCTTTCAATCCCCGACAAGACGCCAAAAACTTATTCGCCAAAAATATTTGGATCATACAACTGCAAGTGTACAATGTAGTTTATAGAATAATGGCAAGCAAGGTTGTATTCCTCAGGGATTGACTACGAAACATTTAGGCTATAATAACATTGCATTCCAATTTTATTGAAGCGACCGAATCTCATGTGTTTATAAAAATAAAAAAAAATTAATAAATAAATTTGCGAACCCCACAAGTATTTTCAACAACCACGGAAGCAACCTTAGGCACATAATCTCAACATGTTTCTTCAATATTAAATCCAAATAAAGTTTCAAAACCAATTCATGCAATTCTATAGGTTCAATTCCTAAGTTAGTCTATTCCCTTTCCCGGGCGATAAATAAACAATAGATTAATAATAATTGTAGATCTCCCGATACGTTACAACTATTATTAACTCTAAAAGATCTATGAATTGAATGACTCCCCACAAACAGTTGTAGGTCTCTCGACTCGTTACACCCTTTTATGTCTGAATGCGATTTCCGTCTTTATTAGAACTCCTCTTTCAAATTTTGCACTAACAAATATGACATTCAAATTATTCTCCAAATAAAAAATAATTAAGAATAAGCACTCGAATTCATAAAATAGAACACATGAATTAATTAAGAAAATAATTAATCAAGATTTAACATGAATCCATAGTTTTGATTATGCCCTAGATCCGAAAGATTAGCCAAACATTGATAACGAATTCATAGACAAATTCGAAATCAACATTATGACATCGTTTAAGCACAGACAAGATATCTAGACTAAGAAAGAAAACCCCTTCTTGTCATGATGGATTTCCTTTCCTAAACCTTCGAAGCTCTTGTGCTTCCGTAGATGTGAAAGGCCTTGTGGTGTTTTTCGTGACCTAGTTCTCCTCTCTTAGAAGACCTTGAATCTTGTGTTCATGTGTAATTTGGTGTGTTGTATGTGGTATGAATATTGTTATTTTTGTGCAAGCCTTTGGTCCCTTTTATAGATGCTAGGAGAGATCACTTGTAGAGTTGGAGTGGGAAAAGGACTTCAAAATCCAAAGACAGTGCACCACACGGCCTTGTGGCTTTTAATCAGCAAACCTCACACGCCCATGTGGATCCCACATAGTCCGACCGTGTGGCTTGTTTTTGTCCCCTGTTTTTTCCCAAATTCACACGGACATGTATGTTTTCACACGGGTATGTCACACGGCCGGTGGTCCCACACGGTCCGGCCGTGTGACATGTTTTTGTCCGATTTCTTCATCTTTTCGATCATCTTTTCGCACTCGTCAATCCTATCTGGGCCTTTCAACTGATATTTCTTCGATTAAGCCTCGTCTCCTGTAAAAAGTTACAAGAATACGCATTATCATGCCCTACTAAGGAAACCAAGTAAAAACACACTAACTATACATGCAAATGTATCAAATATATATCATTTTAAGCCCCTAAATACACATATATTTTACACACATCAAAATTCCCCAAACTTAAAGCATTGCTCATCCTCGAGCAAATTAAGAAAAATAACATCAAGGGGTAAAAAGAACACACAAGAACACTATAAATATTTAATCTTATTTGACTTCATATTCAAGTAAACCATGCAATTCATTATCAAGAAGTCATCTTTCGTAAGTTCGGCATAATCAATACTCTCTCGGGCACTTGACATCGCGACTCACAAGTAAGTAGTGTATCACTTAACTCTCAAAGTGTATGGTAAGTGTTTTCACTCAAATTTAATTCAGTGAAAGTAGAACTACCATAAGCTTGCAAATCGTCTAACATCTCTACCACTTTAGTGTGCACAATTTAAGAATCAAAAAGGACTTTTCATTTGGTTGTAATGTAGGCTCTTTGGTAAGGGTAGGAAAAATTTGGATTAAGTGACTTGACTTGAGCAAATAGAATTTAAATACATAGACTTGCAATTCACCCACCAATTTCATCATAATACTCATTTTTCATTTTTCTTTTTCAACTCATCTCCACCGTTATTTGTCATTTTTCATTCTTAGGCATTTTTGCCAAATTTTTCTTTCTTTTGCTCGATTTTCCCCATATATATTTCAGAGATTTTCTTTATTTTTCGAGCTTCATTCTTGTTTCATTCACTTAGATACTGCTCATCCCTCTTTCTTTTGCCAACTTCCTCTCTTTTTTCATAATTTTTCACCACTTCTCCCCCAAACTTGTTCATTTTCTATAAGCCCAAGAAATTTATGAAAAAAAATCATGTTTTCAATTTTAAAGATCAATGTGGCTAACAATAAACAGTTTTGGCTCAAAATTGGCTGACTAGGGAATCATGAGTTCGTAGGTAGGCTTTTTAGGCTAAGTAGGCTAAAACAAAGATGACCTTAAATCATTTTAAAAAATTGTACACACATATGGCTTCAATGAAGATACCAGAGCAAGTTCTAGAGTTCTATCAATCATGAATGACACACTCAAGAAAAAAATAAGCTGCATAAGATAAAACAGTTTAAGGCACAAAAGCTGACAGGCTTATTTTTTGCAACATGCTCAAATACCCAATTTTATTAACTAATGCCAAACAAAATAAAAGACATCTCCTCAACTATTCATCACATTATTCACAAAAATATGTCATCTCATAAAATTAAATGCTCATAGTAAAACTCATACGGAAGCTTTGGGCATTTTCAAAATCTTGATTAAAAATCATACACAAAAACAATTAAACGTGCTAAAGCGATAAACGTGCTAAAATAAAAGATTAAAAATCGAAAAATAAATTTTTATGCAAAAATGCTCTATATGCAATCCTAAATGCAATGCAAAATGTAAGAATGTACTAAATTACGCATTCTTGACCACCCCCAAAACTTGGAATATGCTTCGTCCCGAACATATGAGAAAATTATCAAAAGAAAAGAGGAATGCGTAATAAGTACATACATAGCTCATTGTGGTGGTGGAAGTGGAGGGTAGTGGCCTTGTGAAATATGCCACTGATCCATACGAGACATCATCTCGTACATATATTGTTGCTGCTGGGTGATGGCATTGAATCGCTGTAAGTACTCTGTGTGGTACTCATCGGCTATAGCTGTCAACTGATAAGTATCATCTATCAACTTTCCCACATCGGCTTCCACCCTTTCTAGCCTATCACTCATGGTAAATGGTCGGCTACCCTCTTGTCTAGAGGATTCTGGCATCTCCCTCATAGGCTCATCTTGCTCTTCTTGAGCAGCAGCCCCTTGTTCACCTCTTAGCAACCAATTACCCCTATTTCTTATAGATGTAGCTTCAGGGTTAGGAAGTTTAACCTTTGTTCTATCTGCCTGGTTTAGCCAGTAATCACGCCCATAGAATTGAATCATTTTCATAGCAGATAAAACAGTCAAATCAATTAGTTTAGGCCCCACAGCCTCCTCATACTCTTCAAAGCTAACATTAAAGTATTCAACAATAGGAGTAATTATCCCCCCCCAATACAAATTCCTCCCCTATCAGATTTTCTAATCCTATCAAATTGTTGGGCTATCATAGCCCTGGCGTTTGGCACAACCTCTTTCCCTGATGCCATACACCATATAATAAACAACTCATCTACCCGCAAGGCCCCTTTACTCTCCTCCCTCGCAAAAATTGTCTCCGCTAATACTCTTTGTACATAGTGGAGTACGGGGTTTTGAATGCTAGATGCCTTCAAGGTACCCGACGTGTAGATTTGTTTCCCAGTTATTTCCCTCCAAAAACTATCTTGATCAAAATCCTCATGCGCCTCAACCCCATAAGTCGGAGTTTTATAAATTTCACTCAAATCATCAATAGTCAACTCTTTCGGTTCATTCCCCAACCGAACCCGAATTCCCATCAAATTTCTTTTTGAACCACTAATTCGAAACTACTCAAAAATTCAAGTGTATAAACCAAATAAGTAGCCCAATGCCCATTCAAAAATTCATTCCAATCAATCCGACCACACACAGCCCGAAAATCATCCAATAAACCTAAATTAGCAAGAGTAGGTTCATCGAGATACCTTGTGTTTATCCATGGTCGATAGTAGAGTATCGCCATCTAGCTCGGTGTGTGTCATTTGGCAAGATGACATTTGAAGATTCCGGCTCATATTCCGATTGTGGCTCGGTTTTGGGCTCTGGAGTTGGTTCCCTCTTTCTTCTCATGTTCCTTCTTGTTCCTTTTTCACCCCTAGAAGCCATGAAAACCAAGATTATGAGGTGTTAAAATCTGAAATTTGAAGTTTTTAAAAACCCCCAAACTTCTTGTAGAACTTGAAGGAGGTGAAAATTTTAAGGATTTAGGTGGTGGGTTTATTGAGAAGTTGAAGAATTTGTATTTTTGGAGTGAGATTCATGGTGAATTTGGAGAGATTTTTGAGAGGAGTTAGAGAGTTTTGGGAGAGAATTTTTGTATGGTAGGGTTTGGGTAGGAGAAAACAGGAGAAAAAATATGAATTTTGGGGGTGAATTTAGGGTAAAATTGCGTCTGTCCGACGGACCGCACGACCCATGTGATGCCGTACGGGCGGGCCGTGTGGCCCTTCCCCGCATATGTTTATGCTCGTAGTCGACATGTCCGTGTTGTGGTCACACAGCCTGGCCGTGTGGTGCTGGGCGCCTCACATTCTCGCACGGCCTGGTCGTGTGGCCTTACACACCCGTGTGAGATAATTTTCGTATTTTTTAAATAACTGGGAGTTTACCGTGACGCCTTATACACAACAACTTCACAAAACTAAACACAAATAAAAATTATGTTAATAAAAATAAAATTGAAATTAAAATTGAAGGCGATTAAATGAACAAAAATATGAAATAAATTGGATTGTCTCCCATAGAGCGCTAAGTTTTACGTCTTCAGCCAGACTTCAGATTTCTAATCACTTTCGCTAAACCGTAATCATTGAAATATGTGAGCCCTAAAAGTCAGTATCATCCATCAGACGAATGACATTACATTTTTCTCTCGGATTCAGCTCCGTATCGCTTGGGAATTTGCCCTTTTGATGTTGGCCTCCCGCTACAGTTGCGATCTGGGCTACTTGTGTTTCCAGAGATTTCAATCTTGCATTCACGTTCGTGTTCAACTGAGTGACCTGCTCTTATATCTTGTCTATCTTTGCTTCATCCTTGTCCAGTCTTGCCCTAATCTCTCCGATAAATGAGGATAACATCTCTTCTATAGATGCTTTCTTTTTATTTGACTCTGCTCTGCCTTGATTACCTACAATAAATCCCGGATGTGGCTGTAAAATATTTTTATTGTTAGCATAAGAGAAATTGTTTTGGTTTCGCAACCCCGGATGATAGTAATTGGGTGTCTGATTATTTCTATAATTATTGTTGAAGTTCCTTTGTTGGCCCACAAAGTTCGCTTCTTCTTCAACAACATCAGGATCTCTTGGAGTCACTTGCTGCATCGCGTCCAGTTTCATATTCAGCACAGATACCTGTTCTGTGAGGATGGCGACTTTCTCATCCTGAACTTCTGCCACACGTCGGATAGTAGATCTCTCGGATGGCCATTGGTAACTATTGTTCGCCATCTCCTCTAACAATTCTAGTGCCTCCTCTAGATATTTCCCTAGTAGTGAACCCCTAGATGTATCATCTATAATCGTTCTCGTGTTGCCACTCAAACCATTATAGAAATACTAGACCTTCTGGTAGTCGGGATATCCATGCTGAGGGCACTTCCTTAACAATTCCTGGAATCTATCCCATGCCTCATATAGTGTCTAAGAATCTAACTTTGCTAAATCGGGCGATTTCAGATTTCAATTGCAGTGTTTTACTAGGGGGAAATATTTAGCTAGCAACCGTTGACTTAACAAAAACAATGTTAGAACCGAAGAAACAAAATAAAATAAAAAATAATTTTCGAAAAAATTAAAAAGTAAAAAAAATATATTTTACAAAAAATGCTTCAATTAAGATTGAACTACTTATTACTATATCTAAGTAGAATCATTCAATCCTCGACAAGACCACCAAAAACTTGTTCGCCAAAAATATTTGGATCATACAACTGCAAGTGTATAGTGTAGTTTATAGAATAATGGCAAGTAAGGTCGTTTTCCTCAGGGATTGGCTACGAAACACTTAGGTTATAATAACATCGCATTCCAATTTTATTGAAGCGACCGAATCTCACGTGTTTATAAAAATAAAAAAATAAAAAAAAAGAAATAAATTTGCAAATCCCACAAGTATTTTCAACAACCACGGAAGCAACCTTATGCACATAATCATAACATGTTTCTTCAATATTAAATCCAATTAAAGTTTCAAAACCAATTCATGCAATTCTATGGGTTCAATTATAAGTTAGTCTATTTCCCCTCCCGGACGATAAATAAACAGTAGATTAATAACAATTGTAGATCTCCTGATATGTTACAACTATTATTAACTCCCAAAAGATCTATGAATTGAATGACTCCCCACAAATAGTTGTAGGTCTCCGACTCGTTACACCCATTTATGTTTGAATTCGATTTCTGTCTTGGTTAGAATTCCTCTCTCGAATTTTGCACTAACAAATACGACATTCAAATTATTGACCAAATGAAAAGTAATTAAGAATAAGCACTCGAATTCATAAAATAGAACACATGAATTAATTAAGAAAACAATTAATCAAGATTTAACATGAATCCACAGTTTTGATTATGCCCTAAGATCCGAAAGATTAGCCAAACATTGATAACAAATTCATAGACAAATTCGAAATCAACATTGTGACATCGTTTAAGCACTGACAAGAGATCTAGACTAAGAAAGAAAACCCCTTCTTGTCAGGATGGATTCCTCTTTCTAAGCCTTCGAATCTCTTGTGCTTTCGTAGATACGAAAGGCCTTGTGGTGTTCTTCGTGACCTAGTCCTCCTCTCTTAGAAGACCTTGAATCTTGTGTTCCTGTGTAATTTGGTGTGTTGTATGTGGTATGAATGTTGTTATTTTTGTGCAAGCCTTGGGTCAATTTTATAGATGCTTGGAGAGATCACTTGTAGAGTTAGAGTGGGAAAAGGACTTCAAAATCCAAAGACAAAGCACCACACGACTCGGTCGTGTAGCCTCACACGGTTGTGTGGCTTTTACTCAGCAAACCTCACACGCTTGTGTGGGTCCCACACGATCCGGCCGTGCGGCTTGTTTCCATCTCCTGTTTCTTCCCAACTTCACACGGACATGTGTTTCTTCACTGGGGTATGTCACACGGCCGTGTGACGTGTTTTTGTCTAGTTTCTTTGCCGTTTTGATCTTCTCTTCGCACTCGTCAATCCTATTGGGGCCTTTGAACTGATATTTCATCGATTAAGCTCCGTTTCCTGTAAAAAGTTATAAGAATACGCAGTATGATGCCCTTATATGGAAACTAAGTAAAAACACACTAAATAAACATGCATTGTATCGAATATATATCATTTTAAGCCCCTAAATGCACGTATATTTTACACGCATCATGACACAAATTCTTAAGCTTGGATAATTGTTCTGGCTGAAGATTATAAACTTAGCACTTACCGAGAGGCAACCCGAGATATGCGTGATTTTTTCTAAACTTTTTCTGTGCGCGTTTATATTTTCCGCATTTTAATAGGGGTAAAATTCTATAATATTTTTTATATTTTTCATTTTCTGAATTTTTATATAAGAAAAAATATGGAAAATACTTTTGTCTGCTGATACACAAGACACAAAAATGTGGTTATTGTCCTGTTCTCTGCATCACAGATGCGACCTTGCATTTTATATAAGAAAAAAATTTAAGTTGGCCAACAACAAACACACGTTGCACATACTACCCAACAAACACCCCTCATTTCCCCTCTCTCTCGGCAGAACCCTAGTCCCCTCTCCCATCAAATTTTTTTATTCTCCAAACTTCACATTCGGTTCGGATTTTTTGCTTTCTTCTCGGATTAAACAAGTTCTAAGGTAATTTTCTTCCCCTTATTAGTCAAAATTCATGTCAATTGGTAGAAATTATTCATTTTGAAGCATATGAACTCTAAATGATGAAAATGTGAATTTTCACCAAATTGAGCTTTAATTGTTATGATGATTGCCGAATTTTGATAATTTGTAGTTATTTAGAATAGTTGAATTGTTAGTTGTGATTTTTGGGGCTTAAACACTTACAAATTTTATAAATTCACATTATCTAAATTGATGTCCACAAGGTGTTCGATGAAATGCTTCAATGAAAATTTTTACTAATTTTTGAATAAATTGCATATCATATCATAAGACATTACTTCACTATATATTTGGATGCAATTTAATCAAAATCCATGAATTTTTGATATCAATTCGATGTTAAATGGGGTTAAGAATACGGATTGCCTTATAACTTGTTTAATTGTGAATTTTACCTCTCGACTTCATTTGTTTAGGATGCCTCATGCACGCGGACGAGGACGTCCTCTTCATCACAACAAGAGGCTTATTCGTCTGTTCCACCAGAGATGGGACTTAACTGACACAAATTGGAATTTTACGAGTTTTTCTAAGAACATATCATATCCCATCCCATTATAACTGAACGTGGATTTTTACCATCACTCGAAGATGATGAATTGCTGGAAATAATTCAGGAGCGTCAATGGACGAACTTCGCAAAACAACCAATCCCGACCACACTTCAACTTTATACGAATTCTAAACAAATTGCCTCAAAGATCACGTTGAAGCAAAACACGTGCCACGATCATCCGAGGCCCGCACGCGTGTAGACTTACGTCATCGCATGATCGAATTTTCGACAAGATCAATTTGGGCCTTTATAACTTACCCGAAGTGGATGATACTCGATATTTGGCTACATTGGAGACTCTGACACTGGATATTGTGCTCCAATCATTGACGAAGCTGGACACACATTGGTTGTCTCGGACTCCAGGCTCTTTTGGACAATATTTCAAGGCAACCAGTTTTAGTCCATATGGTCGTGCATTGATGTACTTTATTTGCGGTCAGGTCGATCCCACATCCAGTCAGTGATTCTTACTTTATGCTCGCGCACGGCTCCTTTATATCATTGCCAACAATATTTTGATTTGGGAAATACTTGTTAAAATCCATTGTTTGTTGTATTACCACTGGGAAAAGAGTAGCTCTCAACCATCCTTCACTTATCTGTGCATTATGCAGACTGCAGGGTACCATCTCGCCACCTCATATGCTAGAAATCCGTACCATGGGCCCAATCACACATCAAACTATTATCAAATATGAATGTTGGGATGATGCACCTGCACATCCTTGTGGATTGGGGTACTTACTGGATCAGGTACATCCCGCCCCAGTTGACGACGCTGAACCAGACACATATGATGAGGCAAATACAGATAGACAGGCTGATATAGGTACAAACATACATGATGACAAACCAGTAGGGGACAATGGACATACTCACGAGGAGGCATCTCAGGTACAAGTTCACCACCTTGAGCAGACGATTTGCAGACATACGACAGGAGATTCGAGATGATCGTGAGGCTTTACTCCGAGAGCATGAGTCCTTACGCCGACAGTTACGCTAGGAGCTGAGGAGGATGCAGCATCGGGAAGATAGAGGACTTGCTACTCATGATGCCTATCATCGGGATTATTTGGCATCATGGACGTTGTAATACCCGAGCCTCTCACTACTCACTACACCAATGTAGTTTATGCATTTCATGCTATCTACATAACATTTGCATGGATATTGACATTGCATGACGCACTCCGTATTATATAGCATTTTAGCAATAAAGCTTTTTGCATGACATTAGTTCTTTGCTTCATCAATCTGATCGATTGATCATGTATTCAAATAGGAGGGTTTAGGTGTAAAACTATTAAATATCAGTAGCTTACACATGGTAACACTGGAAGTATAAGAATTATGAAGTATAAGAATTATAAGGTTACACGTGGTAGATTTAGAGATGAACAATGGCATCTACATATTTATCGGGGTGAGATATAAACATGTATTTATTAAAAAAGAAAGAGCTACTTATTTATATGAAAAGGTAGTACAAGAATATATATTATGTGTTAATTATAATACATATATATAGGGATGAGATCTCGTGTGGCAGCCTCTTACCTTGTGGCAGTGTGGATTGATCTCATCCATCCACATCTTTTATTCAATGTTTAGATTGCTATTAAAAATAACTGATTTATCAATTAATTAATAGGTGGAAAGAGCATAATAGTAAATAGCAAAATGCCATAAATCACGCCCCTACAATCAAGGAATTGATTAATATCATATTTCTATAACTGAATTGTGCACCATTTTAATAGTTGAAACTGTACTCCATTTAATAAAACTGACTATACACCATTTTATATCTAACAGTGCATCATTATAAAACTAATTGTACATCATCTAAAGGAACTATAAAGACAAAATGGTGTAACCATCTTCCCATTTAATAACTGAATGATGGATAATTTTATATCTAACAGTGCATCATTGTATAACTAATTGTACATCATCTAAAAAGAACTATAAAGACAAAATGGTGTAACCATCTTTCCATTTAATAACTGAACTGTACACCATTTTATATCTAACAGTGCATCATTGTATAACTAATTGTACATCATCTAAAAGAACTATAAAAGACAAAATGGTGTAACCATCTTTCCATAATGACGCCCTACAATCATGGATATGATAAAAATCATGTTTCCATAACTGAATTATGCACCATTTTAGTAACTGAACTGTGCACCATTTAATAACTGACTGTGCACCATTTTATATCTAACAGTGCATCATTGTATAACTAATTGTACATCATCTAAAAGAACTATAAAGACAAAATGGTGTAATCACCTTCCCATAATGATGCCCTACAATCATGGATGTGATAAAGATCACGCTTCCATAACTGAAAATTTTAATATTGAACTATGGACCATTTAATAACTGACTGTGCACCATTTTATATCTAATAGTGTATCATTGTATAACTAATTGTACATTATTGTGAGTAAACCACAATTGAATAAAAAGCGGGAACAACCGTAAAATCAAATCCCATAAAGATCGCCGAGATGAACAAAGCATTAAAAGTAATCGCTTTATTTTACAAATAAAATGGCAGTTATGATTAAATAAAAAAAATTTGAAAAAACTAAACCTTTGGATCTATTGATTTAATTGATTGGATTAATCCACACTGCCACACGGTAAGCCCCCTACCATATTTGATCCTAACCCCATATATATATATATATATGTTGGGCTTGTGCATATACATATATATATATAATGAAGAAGATTAATACAATATATACTAAAGTAAGAATAGTATATAGAATAATAGAAGATGACTTGGATACTATATATATATATATGTATTTAAGAACTATTTGCATGCCAATTAAATATACTACTTACTGGATGAACTATATACCAATAAAATATAGATGTAAACTAACACCACACAGACAACTTACAATTATACATGATATAATATATATGGATATCTATTACACTTTACTCCACCGCCTTAGCCAAAGTAAGATATGGATTAGTATACATCTTTTTGATTTCTAGACAGCTGCAAACCCAAACACAAACCTAAATAGAAAACACACACTTACGCATTGGAGTGAGCCAAAAAAAAGGGAGAGAAACTATAGGGAAAGGGAAGAAAGGTTAGAGCCGAGAAGTGGGTTTCACTATTTGGGTAGTCGGCTTGAGTAATAACTGGTGAATGCTTTGCTAGCTTCTCAAACTGATTTAATTCCGGTGGCAATTAATAGATCAACATAGTAGTTGGGTCAGGGGTCCAAATAAAAGAAAATGATTCGAATACAATATTTTAATTCATGGATTGTACATGTTGGCATTACATGTTGGAAAAACATTACTATATTTGGACATGCATGCTTTTTACTTGCTAAGCTTTAGCTCATATAGTTCATGTATTGCAGGTGAGCATGAGAATACCTGAGTTAGTTGGCTTCTTTGTGTAATCTTTGGAGCTTTGTCGTTTTTTTTGAGGATCATGGATATGGATGACGACCTGTCGGGGCTTGTTTTTTTGGGTTCATTTTTGGTTTTGCTTCTGTTGTGTTATATGGAGGAACTTGTACTGTTTATAACTTTTGAAACTGTATTGTAAATATATGTAAATAGTGTACTAGTTTGAGTTCTGGGTTTGTATATCTAGTCATCGTGTTTACATACAAACAGGGTTGACTGATATTTTGCTTTTAAATGGTAAAATCTTCGTTGCGGTGTACCAAGTTTATTTCGTTGTTCGTTTGTTATTAAATTTACACAGGGAAAAGAAAAAACATTACACGTTTTAAATAGAGTTTGTGGTCGAGTTGTACTATTTATATATTTTCTAGTAGTAGTAATAGGGGTGGGCATCACAGACGCAACCCATTTTACACCGCGATATTGACTTCATTCCTCCAGTTACGCTGCCTACCCAACCCACCTCACCGGATGATGATGATGCCACCGGTTGATGGATTTTCAGGAAGTTTTATTGACCTTAAACTCCTTATTGCATATCATTCATACATTGAGGTCAATGCACATTTTAAGTTTGGGGAGGTAGTATATGACATTTCTTATGCATCATGATAACTTTTGAGTACGTTTATATAGCCTATCATGTTTTTGATTTTGAATTTGCATGATTTGATGAATTGTTTGAATGTGATGTGTTTGATTGTTCTAAGGTATGTGATAAATATTGAAATTGTGACTTAATTATTATATATAATATTTGAAATAATTTTCAATAAGTTGCTCAAATGATTTTTAAAATATTAACTAAATAATCCCCTATAACTCAAAGATATTTTTAAACATTTTTTTAAAACAATTTTGTATAATGATATAACATTAGAAAAATGATTTAAGCCATTTTTTTTTTGGAAAAGCTAAAGCCTATATATCCTACCAAAATAAAATTTTCCCTAGTAACCCTTTTGAGCTTAATAATAGTTTTTGTTGACAACCTAATGATTATACAAGCCAAAAATAAGAAAATCTCTCAAAATCACCCATACATATGAAATCTATACAAACAAGATATTTGAAGTCAAGATGGGTATAGTTTTGATAGAAGAAGGTTATCCACGAGAAATGCATAAAAACAAGAAAATCAGGACAAGAAGGAAAAACGCGTATAAAACTTTGAAATTGGTTGTTGCTATATATGATTGGGTGACTTGTAGCCACTTATCCTATATTTTCGTACCTTTAACCCAAGCCTACATTACAACCCAAAAAGTCCTATTGATTCTTATATTTTTATTGCATGCAATGTGGAGATTAATGTTAGAATTATATCAAAAAAGTTAAAAAAAAAGATCATTGGAAAATATTTAACTATTTATTTGAGCAACGAAAATAGAATTGAGACATCGATTATATTCACATATGAAGTCACAAAATTGAGGTAAACTTGCATGATTAATTGACAAATGAATTTACATTTTCGCAGAGTCCTTAAATAATGTAATATTTGAATTCTCTTGAGACATTAATATCCTTGTAAAACTCAAAAGGTTATTCTTTGTTGCAGTGCTTTTCAGTTTACTACAATTCAAGTTTGAAGGTATTGGTTAGTTGGATTTTTTTACCAACAAATTAGGTATCCTAGACTTAGAAATGGTGTTGTTTTTGAGTAGATTGAGTCAAAAGTATTGTTGAAATTGTATATCGAGTTGTAATAGGTATCAAGGTATCAAAGAAATCAAGAAACGAACGAAAAATGGTGAAAAATGAGCCAAACCAGTGAAAGAATGAAAGAATAATTAGAAGAAACGGTACCACAAAGTGTATCGCGGTATAAGCCTCAAAATTGTAACTATACCGCGGTATGGGATGTCTATACTGCAGTACACCCTTTAAATGGCACATATACCATGGTGCAAAGTACCTATATCGCGGTACACAATGATTTTTACTGTGCATAGTGGTGCAATTTGTCTGTGCTGCGTTTCGACCCTAATTCCACCTGCTTTCTACCGCGATACATCCAATGTATACCGCGGTACCTATCAAATATCCTTTAGAAATAATTCGACTTTACACGACAAAAACCAGAAAGGATTATTTAACAATGGAGAAGCATAATTCAGCCGAAAGAAGAAAAAGAGGACAACAAATCACACATCAAAAGGAAGAATAGTGGAAGACATTTGATGATGGATAGTAGGGAGACCCATCTGTTTGATAAATGATTTTATCATGATTTTGATGATTTTGTTTTTATACCAAAACAATGTTTTTAAAGGTTGTCCAAATACTCCTAAATGATTTAAAATGGTTTTAATATTTTCCGGAGTATTTCTACAAGTTTATTTTCGATATAAATTGGACAACACTTTTGATGATTTTGTGTTAATGTGTTTTTACACAAAAACAATGGTTCTAAAATGTTGTCCTAATACTCCCGATCGGTCTAAAATGTTTTTACTATTTTTCGGAGTATTTCTTGAAGTCTATTTTCGATATAAAATTGGACAACACTTTTGTTTTGAGGTCAACCGGTCGCCGTATAGGGCAACCCGTACCTGAAAGTTGAGAAAAACAGAAAACTTCATGTTTGCAGAAAATGGTCAGGGCAACCGGTCGCCCTATAGGGCAACCGGTGGGCGTCGACCGGTCGACCCCTTGGGCGACCGGTACCTGGGAGCAAAAATTGAAACAGAACATTTGCCCTTCGTTTTTGAGGTTGTGCGACCGGTTGAAGTCAGGGACGACCGGTCGAACCCTACGTCGACCGGTCGCCCTGTGTAAATGTGTATTCTCATTTTCAAACTTCTATTTCTGTGCGACCGGTCGCCCTATGCTTTGACAGCAAAATTCTAACCGTTGTGCAGCAGACAACTTTTCCCTAAATTGTGGGATTGATTTCTAACAGCTATAATCTTGATTTTAATTGCAATTTTTTTGTAGAAATCAGATTCCAAGAGGAGCCTATCAAGTATCAATCATCTCCTATAAATAGAGGAAGAATTGAAGCAACACAATAAGAGAGAAAACTACAACACAACAAGATACACTCAAGAATACACTTGTTTTTACATTGTCATATTTCTTGTTGTAATTTGCCTAACTTATCACTTTCACATCCTTGAGGTCTAGGCTATTCTTGATTACACTTGCACTCTATTGTATTATCAATTATCGAGTTGTAATCTTGAATTTGTGGTCGTCATTCAAACACAAGATATCCTTGTGAGTGTTCTTGTGGTAAGAACACACTTGGGTGAACTAGGTGTTAGGTGTAAGAAGATTGTGGTAATCTTCTTGTTGAGGTGTTGAAGAGTGTGTGGTGCTCTTCAAGGGTGAAGATTGTGGTAATCTTCACAAGGTGCCGTTTGGAGATTGTGGTAATCTTCAAGTGAGATTGTGGTAATCTCAAAGGTGGTGTTGAAGAAGAGTGTGGTGCTCTTCAAGGTGTTGTAAGTTGAATTTGTATTAATTTTGGTAATTAATAAAATTCTTTTTCTTTTCGAAATCCATCCCTGGATATCTTTGGGGTGGTAGAGATTAGGCCCTGTGGTGGGTTGAACCTCTTTAAATCGACGTGTGTTGTTTATATTCCGCACCTTCATTATTTTGTTTGAGCATTCGATTGTTAAAAGAGGACGAAATCGAAAAGATGGAGATAATCTATTCACCCCCCCTCTAGATTATCGTAGCCGCTTGGACTTACAAGTGGTATCAAAGCCAAACTCTTTGGCAAGCTCGTTTCACATCGCGAGTGAAGAGAAACGATCGTCGGCTACTGAACGAAGCTCACCTTTCCTACACCTCCACCACCAAGCCACCTCGGTTTGATTCCAAAAATTTTATATTTTGGAAAGAAAGAATGGAATGCTACTTACAAGGTTGCGGGTTCGACATTTGGAACACCGTCATTAATGGAGAATCCATTCCGATGAAAGATACACCACACACCTCAAAAGGCTTCAAAAAGCTCAATGATGAAGAGAAGAAAATCATCTCTTTAAATGGTAAAGCTCTTAATATTTTACTTTGTTCACTTACCACTTTGGAATTTGATCATGTTGTAGGTATTCAATCGGCACATGAAGTATGGCAAAAATTAGAAGCCATCTATGAAGTATATGCAAATGAAAGGAGCAACTCAAAAGCATCTACTTTACAAATGGATACAACATCAAATCCAACAACATGGGATAAGCCTTCTACAACCTCCCATGATGAACAAGTTGAACAATGCCTCATGGGCATCGAAGAAGAAAACGAGGTAAGTTCTAAACCCTCTACTTCTTATGACCATGAATTGAAAAATGAATATAGTGATTTACAAAATGATTATGATGAGCTACAAGATGAATTCCAAAACTTACTTGTTAAATACAAAAATTTGAAAAAGGAATTCATTGTTTTGAAAAATGATAAGGATAGTTTATTTACTTCCTATGAATCACTATCATGTGCTCACACCACCACTCTTGACAAGGTTAGAAACCTTGAGAAAGAAAATAGTACTCTTGTTGAGGATATAAATTGCTTGAAAAATGATTTATCTAAATCCAACTTGAGTACCGATAGAATAACCAATATTGTTGATTGTTGTGATAATTCGAAACTAGAACTTGATCATAAGCCTAAGGGTGTCAATCACATGAAAAAGAATCAAGTCTCTAAGTACGTTGGTCATTATGCTCCTAGAATTATTACATGCTTTTATTGCGGTAAAAAGGGTCATACGGTAAATACTTGTCGTGCTAGAAATAGCTCTAATTATTGTTGGAGACCTAAAAGTCTCAAGACTAATCACAAAGGACCCAAACACATGAGGGTACCACAAAACAATGTCATATTAGGTACCCGGCGAAATAATGATCGAAGAAAATTCATACCGCCAAGAAGACATCAAATGACCGTGTCATTTGATCAAAGAAGGAGAAAACATTTTCAACAAAGCCAATTTCCAAGAAGAGGATACAATCAAAAATGGGAAGAGTACAATCTTGGAAATGGCATAGACATCATCAACAAGATGATTTTCAAAGAAGAAGAGACCATCAACAATGGGAAGGTAACAAACCTTGAAATGGAGCAATCAAAGAAGCCATCATCAACAAAGTGACTTCTCAAGGGGAAGATATCATCAACAATGGGAACGGCACAACCCATGGAAACGGCGTAATTGGTAAACCGTATCTCCCATTTAAAATAAGCATTTTATCTAGTTAGTATGCATGTTTTTATTTGTGCCTATATTGCAAATGAGTTTTCATGTATTTAAATTTTAAATTAAGGTCTTCAAAACTTATTTGTATTTTTAAATTTTTGAAAAAGAAGACCTTATATGATGTTTTTAAAACTCTTGTGCATTTTTGTAGACTAAAGTGTATGATCATCTCTTATGGATTTTTATGGCATGAGCTTACTTGTGATATCTCTTAGCCTACACTTCTATCATTATGATTTGTGCTAGATTTGTTTTAAGAATTGTGTAGGATCTACATATTTTCACAAATGGCCATTCTCATCATTATTTGTCAAGAAAAGGCATAAATTATCGAGGCACGTTTACTTGTGTATTGCCATATGCCTATGTGCTTGTTTTTTCATAGTGTTTCATACAAGTGCCATTAAGAGGATTTTTAGATTTTTTGAAAGGCACTATTCGATATTTGATTGCACATATTTGCTTTGTCAACTCTTGTTCAAATACTTCTTTTAAATAAGGTCTCAACTATATGATATCGGATTTGCAAATTTCAAAAGAGACCTTTTATAGCTTTCTTAAGCTTATTTGAACTTGCATGATTTATTAGACTCTTGATGATATTCTAAAAGCATAGTATGTGTTTCTTGCTTCATGGTCTCTATATATAGTGTCTATTTCTACTATGCAAGATATTTTGTGATTGAGGCATGTTTTTACACTTGGGCTATTTTTTTCTTGCTTATATAAGCGATGCCATTAATGAGTTTGTTAAGTTGTGTAGATGAGAAATGAAGTACTCCAAATATTTGGATGTAAATGTTCTATTATGAACACCTTAGATCAATTGGATACCCTATGATGATAGTGATGAAGAAGATAAAAAGGGTATTCCGAACAAACTCGATGACCAAGGCAACATTGGTCGAACTAAGGCGAGGTTAGTAGCTCGAAGGTATTTTCAAGAAGAAGGTAATCGATTTTGATGTAACATTTGCACTCATAGCACATTTTGTAGCTATTTGCATTTTACTTGCCCATTCTTGTTTTAAGAAAATTTCAAGTTTTACCAAATGGATGTTAAATCCAAATTTCTAAATGGTTTTATTCAAGAAGAAGTCTATGTAAAACAACCTCCGGGGTTTAAAATTTTTCCAGGCCAAATGATTGTTTTTAAGGCCTTGTATGGTTTAAAACAAGTACCCCGTGTATGGTATGATAGACTTAGCTATTTTTGCTAAATGATTTTACAAAAGGTAAAGTTGATACTACTCTCTTTGTTTGTAAAAAGGGCAATATTGTTTAAACTTGTGCATATTTATGAGAATATTTTTGGTGCTACTAATGAATATTTGTGCAAGATATGGTTCTCTAAGTTGATGCAAGGTGTACTTGAAATGAGCATGATTTCTTGCTTGGACTTCAAATCATTCAATGCCAAGTAGATGGTTACATTTCAAAAGAACTCTTGAAGGAGTTAGGCATTGAAGAAGGAAGAATCATTCCAACCTCTATGGCTATCAATGAAGAGATTGACAAAGGTTGAGAAAGGCATGTCGGTTGACAAACAAATTCGAGGTATGTCTTCTTGTATTATTCCTATAGACTCGACATTCCATATACCTTATGTCTATATGCTCGACTTCAAAAACTATCCCAACGAATCTCATTAAAGTGCCATTAAAAGAAATTTTCAAATATTTGAAAGGCACTTCTTCTTATGACTTGTTGTATCCAAATATTTAAAACGTTCTTATTGTTTTTCGGGATAACAAATTTGGTATCTATTATACGGTTATTCGTATTCAAAATTTGGTTCGTCATAATTGAACTAAACATATTGAGATTCGATATATTTTTTAAGGGATTGTGATTTTTAACAAAAACTTGAGATGTGTTTAATTCCGTCTCAAGGATAACTCGCGGACTTTTTGATCGTTAACCGCCGAGTATTTTACCTCATTTCGAGCTTGATTATGACATAATGTATATTGAATGAGGTCTATGTTTGCATTTTGCACGTTTTAAAACTTAGGGGCGAAAAATCGGATTTTTGGATCAAATTTCGGATTTTCAAAACAGAAAAGAACCACTGGCCGATGGGGCAAGGCCGACGTCGCTGCCGTCGACCGGCCGCCCCAAGCCGCCGACGGTCGCCCATGCCCGACCGGTCGCCCGGATGATTTTTTGGCTAAAAATAGTTCTGTTTCCGGACTTCGCCATTTTGGCTTATTTTGTCCATTTCGTCCCCTTCGCTGAATTGCACACAAATTTCACTCAAAATTTGTTTTATTGCATACATTTTATATTTTGGGGATTATCTAGCTCAGTTATCATCATCATTGCTCGACTTTACCAATTGAATGGTAAGAATTTCACTATCGTTAGCTCAATTGGGTTGAACCCTTGAGTTTGTGGCTTATATGTATTTTTCTTGATGCAATTCATATATATTTGTGATGAGCTTATTGATTGTTGATGAATGATATATGTTATATTGCATTTGGTGATGAAAACTTGGCTTGATTTCATTTACAAGGGCTATATATATCTCTTTCAATTTTTTACGCCCGCCAAGTATTCGATAAAACGTTTCAATGAAAAAATTCATCACATACATGATTCTCTCGATTTCAAAAGTCTTATACATTTTTAGAGATCATGTTTTGCTTATCAAATGAGTTTTCATAAACCTCTACAAGTCGTATGATTCGACTTTTCCCTCCTATTTGGTTTATAAGCTTCAATGTTCAAATAGTTCGGTACATCGGTTTAGTTGCGCACTTTGATATGAATATATGATGTATTTATCGTGCTAACATTCTTTTTGATGATTCCAAAGGGGGAGAAACAGGTTATAAGCTCTTTAGCTCAAAGAAGCTAAGATAAGCTTAACAAAAAAAAGCTATAAGCTATGGCTTCATAAAGCCATAAGTTGTGGATCATTTTTAGTTCACTTGGTGCATTATGGTTATGTATGAATCATGGTCCATTGGTTGTAGTATGGACCTATATACGGTTCTAATGATGTATCTTTGACAGGGGGAGCTTTTAAGTTTTTGATACTTAAGCTCATATCGAAAAGCTAAGATTTTAGCTTATGTTGATGTTGCTTCTATATTACTCTTGTTGTGCATGTTGATAGGGGGAGCTTTTGCTATATGTAGTTTAATATCTCAACTCCCATCCTTGTGTTTATATTGCACGGAATGTTGTCGCTCACAACGGATAGTTCTCTTTAACCGGTAAAATTATTTTGTTTTCAATATCGACCTCGTTAAAATTGTTTTGGTTTGTAATCATCAAAAAGGGGGAGATTGTTTGATAAATGATTTTATCATGATTTTGATGATTTTGTTTTTATACCAAAACAATGTTTTTAAAGGTTGTCCAAATACTCCTAAATGATTTAAAATGGTTTTAATATTTTCCGGAGTATTTCTACAAGTTTATTTTCGATATAAATTGGACAACACTTTTGATGATTTTGTGTTAATGTGTTTTTACACAAAAACAATGGTTCTAAAATGTTGTCCTAATACTCCCGATCGGTCTAAAATGTTTTTACTATTTTTCGGAGTATTTCTTGAAGTCTATTTTCGATATAAAATTGGACAACACTTTTGTTTTGAGGTCAACCGGTCGCCGTATAGGGCAACCCGTACCTGAAAGTTGAGAAAAACAGAAAACTTCATGTTTGCAGAAAATGGTCAGGGCAACCGGTCGCCCTATAGGGCAACCGGTGGGCGTCGACCGGTCGACCCCTTGGGCGACCGTGCACACTGGGAGCAAAAATTGAAACAGCAACATTTGCCCTTCGTTTTTGAGGTTGTGCGACCGGTTGAAGTAAGGGGACGACCGGTCCGAACCCTACGTCGACCGGCCGCCTGTAAATGTGTATTCTCATTTTCAAACTTCTATTTCTCGTGCGACTAACGTCGCGCCCTATGCTTTGACAAAGAAAATTAACCGTTGTGCAGCAGACAACTTTTCCCTAAATTGTGGGATTGTTTTCTAACAGCTATAATCTTGATTTTAATTGCAATTTTTTTTGTAGAAATCAGATTCCAAGAGGAGCCTATCAAGTATCAATCATCTCCTATAAATAGAGGAAGAATTGAAGCAACACAATAAGAGAGAAAACTACAACACAACAAGATACACTCAAGAATACACTTGTTTTTACATTGTCATATTTCTTGTTGTAATTTGCCTAGCTTATCACTTTCACATCCTTGAGGTCTAGGCTATTCTTGATTACACTTGCACTCTATTGTATTATCAATTATCGAGTTGTAATCTTGAATTTGTGGTCGTCATTCAAACACAAGATATCCTTGTGAGTGTTCTTGTGGTAAGAACACACTTGGGTGAACTAGGTGTTAGGTGTAAGAAGATTGTGGTAATCTTCTTGTTGAGGTGTTGAAGAGTGTGGTGCTCTTCAAGGGTGAAGATTGTGGTAATCTTCACAAGGTGCCGTTTGGAGATTGTGGTAATCTTCAAGTGAGATTGTGGTAATCTCAAAGGTGGTGTTGAAGAAGAGTGTGGTGCTCTTCAAGGTGTTGTAAGTTGAATTTGTATTAATTTTGGTAATTAATAAAATTCTTTTTCTTTTCGAAATCCATCCCGGATATACTGGGGTGGTAGAGGATTAGGCCCTAGGTGGGTTGAACCTCTTTAAATCGACGTGTGTTGTTTATATTCCGCACCTTCATTATTTTGTTTGAGCATTCGATTGTTAAAAGAGGACGAAATCGAAAAGATGGAGATAATCTATTCACCCCCCCCTCTAGATTATCGTAGCCGCTTGGACTTACACCATCTGCTTGAAAACAAATACCTACCAGATGAATGAAATCTTCTGCTATAAATTCCTTCAATTCAGCCGATTGAGAGACACCTTCATCACTGAGAAACAATTCAGTTATCAGTTTTCTTTCCTTCAGTTTATAGTTCTTAGTTTTATACGATTTGCATGGTTCTGCATATTTGCTCAGCAACAGTTGATAGGAAGGGTAGCAAGGAGCGAGAACAACCGGAAGCTTGAGAAATCTTCCAATTGGATACTGCTAGTTTCTATTTACCCTCTCTTTTAATTATTGCTTGTAAATTGTAGAACATGTTTGATTATTTGTTGTTGAATTTTACGGATATCATCATGAGCTAAATTTTCTTTTCTAGATGATGACGTAACTTAATCGATTCTTATATTTTGATGCTTTTATCTATCATTTTCAGTAGTTAATTTATTTATACTATTTGTTTTAATTACTTGATCAATAATTTGGATTATTTGGTGTATACAATTATAATTCGAGAGAATTTTATAACTGGCCTAAAAATAGTATAACTTAGAATTTCATATAATTGAGAAATTTATGATTTCTTTGAAATATTGCTTATTTCACTGATCTTTATAAAAGCTATTTTTGTGATTTTTATAGAAATATTAAAATCTAAATTTAGATCTTTAAATCAATTACTATTCGAGAGATAGAATTGATTATTTTATGGAATTCATGATTTATAAATTACTAATGGATAATTGATAGATTAAGTTGAAAAATATAAGATAAGATTAAGTGAATCATTCCTCTAGAATTTCTTTATTGCATATTTGATAAATTGTTTAAGCCAACAAATTACTCAAACTTTATGTTAAATTATATTTTTGCTCTTTATTATTTTTAAAACACCAAAACTGATTATTCGATTTTCTAGATGAAATTATGCTATTTTAATTACAGTACTTAGTGCTTATTTAATTATCATTCTATGTGGATACAACAACCCGATTTTTATCACTATATTAAAACTTGACACCATACACTTGTGGTAATATTTTCACGAACAAAGGCCATGTTCAACAAGGTTAAATCATGCAGAGCAACAAAGGAAATATGGGATAAGCTGACTTTAATCTGTGAAGAAACATAACAGATTAAAGAGAATAAGCTTACTTTTGCAGTGAAGAAGTTTGGGAATTTCAAGATGATGGCAGAAGAATAGTTGGACCAGGCTTATGGAAGGTTCACTGAGATAATAAATGAGTTGTCCACCTTTGGAAAGGAATATACACAAAAAAATGTGTATGAAGATTCTTAGAGCCGTACCAACTGAGTGGGAGATGAAAGTGATGACAATGAGGCACTCAATGGACCTCACAAAAATGTCAAACCATGGGCTTTTCTCAGATCTGAAGGCATATGAATTTGAGCTTAAAAGGAAAGAACTGGATGAGACTGCTGCTCCCAAGACTACTGTATTAATAGCAGGTGAGTCTAAATCAACAGACTCAAATGATGTCATCGATTAGGAAGAAATTGCCTTGATGGTTAAATGATTCAAGAAAGACTATCATAGGAACAAAGAAGAGTCCTCAAGAAGGCATTCAGCTCCCTCTAAAGGAAAAGAGGAAACATCACCCAAGAAAGCTGATAAAAAGGCAGAAGACTTGTGCTGAAAATGCAGACAACTAAGTCATTTTGTAGTTGACTACCCTTATCCACAAGTCAACAAGTACATGAATGGTGAAGAGAAAAAGATCTTCAAAGAAAGAAGAAACGAGAGAAAGAAAGCCATGGTGGCTGCAATCAAAATGACCAAGGAAAGAAAGCAGAAGAGTCAGACAACAGTGAAGCTGACTACTCATCTAACACTGAGGAAGATGCATTTATATGTCTCATGGACAAAGAACAAGAAGATTAGGTAATCCTATACTCATCTGATTCTGATTATGATGATAGTGATTATGACACACACACACATCATCACCCCCATATCTTTATGATTCATTAGCCAAAATGATGAAAGACTTTGAGCACATAAAATCCTCTCACATACTTCTGAGGAGAACAACCAACTCAAATGCAAAAATTCACACCTAACTGAAGAGCTGAGTGCTCTAAGTCACATAGCTGATGAGAATAAAATATTAATGGCTGATATTGAAAAGGTCAAATTAGAGTGTACTGCTAAGGAAAAGAGAGAACTGCGACTCAAAAGTGTTATTGCATCACTCAGCAAGTCATCTAAAAATTGGATGAATTGATGATGATACAAAAAGAAATAGGAGACAAACCTGGATTAGGGTTCAACTCCTTTGAAAGTGCACAAACTCCAAGAGTGATCTTAGAAAAAAGCTCCTTAAGCAATGGGGGTAGTGATAAATCTGAGACACCATATATTGCACCTACACATCACCATCAAATGCACACACATGTTGCCCTTGGTTGTAAAGGTAAAGGAAAGAAGCCCACTGAGTTAACTTCCAGGACTGCTGCAAGTAAATTCAGAAGAGTCCATCGCCAGACTGTGAACATGAAATATTTTGTTAAGTCAAAACATAACTACCAAAAGCCCAGAACTTTGAAAGAAAGAAAGCAAATGATGGGAATGGTAGAAAATACCCAACTTAAGCTGATTGGAATCAACCTATGAAATATCAACAGATTCCTAAGCAAAACAAGCCATAATGGCAAATATAAATTCAAATCATTCCCTAGGCATGCATATCAGCACACTCATGCACCTAGACATCATGCACACAGAGAACAACTTTTTCAAAACCATAACATTAATGCAAATGTTCATATGCATACACAAACATACAGACAAAAGAGACAGTTGTATGTAGCAAAAGCACCCAAAACAGTTTGCCAAAGTTCATTATGATTATGGAACTGAAAGGTGGCAAACTCTTAGAGTCAGATCTTTTTCATTAGGCTTTCCCTTTGGGCTTTCCATCTGCGTTGCCGCTCATGGAATTTTCATCCCTGGAAGTAGGTTTCATACCTTCCCCCACACTCGAGAGTCAGATATTTTGGCTATAAGTTGATTGGATCACCATATAGTGCTAACCCCTCAGGACCCACACATGTATGGATACCTAAAGTTTGATTTCCTTGATTGCAGGTTCAGGGAACAACTGATTGCCAAAGAACCTAGTACATGGATAGTGGATGTTCCAGACACATGACTAAAAGCAATCTAACAAATTTCAAGGAAGAAGAATGAGCAAAAGTTATATTTGGAGGAAATGAAGCTCCAGGGGAAATTAAAAGCACTGGCTCAATTAAAAAAATAGCTTGGAAATCAAGGTTTTGTATATGTTGAAAGCTTAAATCTCAATCACGAAAGACTAGCCAACTCTGTGACAATGGCTAAAATATTGGTTTCAACATGGGTATATGTCAAATCAATGATACAGATACCAATGAAATTGTGCTATCAGGGATTAGAAAGAAGAATATGTATGCGGTAGACTGGTCAACTACCACTCCAAGAACATGCTTGTTAGCCAAGAGCACAACTGAAGCAAGTTGGTTGTGGCATAAGAAGCTGAGCCATCTGAATTTCAAGACAATCAATAAGCTTGTAAGAAGTCATTTGGTTGAAGGATTACCAGATTCTGTGTACAAAAAGTAAATTATTTGTGATGCTTGTTAGAAAGAAAATCAGATCAAATCATTATTCAAGGAAAAGATAAATAATTCATCAACAAGGATTCTACATTTGCTGCATATGGACTTATTTGGTTCTGTTGAGCCATCAAGTATAAGTGGAATGAAATATACCTTAGTGGTTTTAGATGATTACTCAAGATACACAAAGACAATATTTATGTGTAAAAATAAGGAAACCCTACAAAAGCTACCCCAATTGATGACGAGAGTTCAAAATGAGAAAAATCAATCCATTATCAAGATAAGATCAAATAGATGAAATGAGTTTGTCAATGAGATTATAACTTAGTATTGTGTAGAAATTGGAATTGTTCACGAGTTATCAGCTGCAAGGACTCCACAACAAAAATGGAGCAGCTGAAAGAAGGAACAAAAGACTCAAGAAAACTGCAAGAATAATTCTAGTTGAACTAGGTTGCCTAAAAGATTTTGGGCTGAAGCCATCAACAGAGGATGCTATACTCGAAATAGATGCGTGATACATAGACATATGTCTAAGACCCCATATGAAATTTGGACAAGAAAAAAACAAATGTTGAATACTTTCACATCTTTGGAAGCAAATGTTTTATTCATAACAATGACAAGGATAATCTGAAAGCCTTTGATGCTAAAGCAGATAAGAAAATATTTCTTGGTTACTCATCTAAAAGTAAGGCTTATAGAGTGCTATATAAAAGGACTATGGTCACAAAAGAGTCAATTCATGTTGTATTTGATGAGCCCAATGTGAGTGCATAAGACATTTGTGACGACCCGAATTTATTTAATTACTTAATGATACTATTAAATTATTCTAGATTTTATACTGAATTTATTTTATTTTGTTAGATTTTATAAAAATACTTTGGGCTTCTATTTAGATTAGAGTATTGAAATGGGTTCATATTTTAGTAAGTCCATTATAGGCCCATGTACCTTAAACCTAGTCCAATTAGGAGTAGGTTAAAACACAAAAATAAGACACATAAAATTCCACTTTATAGAACACACAAAGAACATAACAGTTACGGAGAGAGAGAGAGAGAGAGAGATCGGACAAAGGGAGAAGAAGGAGAGAAAGGTAAAGAATGAGAGGTGACTTCCCTAACACGGTTGATTCAATAGAGGCCTAAGAAGGATTTTTACTACCCGTAAGTTAAATAAGTAAGTAATCTCTCTAGTTTTCATATAGAATTAAGATTTAAGTTATTATTCTTGAATTTTTATATATGTTGATTTTCAGTGCTTGTCGCCCGGATTAAACTTAGGATATTATAGCTTATGTTTCTTATTGTTCGCGCGTGCATGTTTAAAAGGAGTATTTGAAGCCAATTACTTTCTGTTATATAAACATTATGTGATAAGCTAGTGGATATAGAGGTGGGTTAGATGTTTGGCCTAGATTTTGAGAAGCTTCAAATCAAGATGATGATTGCCACCCATATTATATGGCCATGTAAAGAAGTATATATTTTTGAAATAGTCAGTGGAAAGAAAAAAATAAATAAAAAAATATAGCATTTAGGCAGAATTAACTTATTTATCCTCAAATGCTACATTAGGCAATTATGTGACTCAATGATGGCATCATTAATGTTGTCGTTCATCTTAGGAATAATATTTGACATTAGAGCTTTCTTTCTATATTTTAATAAGTTTAGGTGTTTTTGAAATGAATTGGTTGATTGTTTGTTTATGGGTCGTTAATCAATAGGGTTAGTTAGATTGATATGTTGGTTAGAGTTTGTTATTTTAATGATTGATTCTCTTTACTCTCAAAAGAGTTTTCCCAGAGTTTCCTCTAACTAATTTGATATATGGTTTTTCTCTTAGCTAATTAAATGTAAGATTTACTCTAACTAATTGAATATATGTTTTTTCCGTTAACTAATTGAATATAGGGTTTTTTCTTAACTAATTGAATTTATAGTTTCCTCTAACTACTTGAATATGTAATTTTTTTTCTTAACTAATTGAATATAGAGTTTCATGAACATACGGTTTTTCCCTAACTAATTGAATGTAGGGGTTCTCTTAACTAATTAAATATAGGGTTAACTAATTGAATGTAGGGTTTTCCCTAACTAAATGGATATATGATATTTCCCTAATTAGTTGAACATATGTTTTTCCCAAATTAATTTAACGTAGGGTCTTTCTCTAACTAGTTTACCGTAGAGTTTATCCCTAATTAGTTGAACATATGGTTTACCCCTAATTAATTGAATGTAAGGTTTTTCCTAACTAATTGGATATATAATTTTCCCCTAGTTAGTTTCTTAATTAGTTGAAAGAATGGTTTTCTCTAATTAGTGGAAATGGGATTTTCTCTCAAGTTGTTTCAGCTAATGTGATTTAATTATTATAATATACGCGTACGTTTATTCTCGTGTTTACTGGTACGTTGCATCACTTAGCTTCATGCATCATGTTAATGTATGTTCATAGAATTTCACGAGAATCCCTACATTAAATAAAGTCAAGTCTTAAAGTTTAGAATTAATAATGGTTTTTCAAAGAAATTGGTGCACATTGTTCTATGATACTGGAGTGAGTGGGAAAAGGGCGCGGGGGCGGCGTTCCGACAATGTACTGCATGTGGTTAATGTTAATGTTAAAGGAAATGGGCCTTCGGGCAAAATGTTAATCAGGTTCCAAATAACAAGGCCCACTGTAACCCTGATTAGAACAATGTGTCACCAAGTGAGCTCACGTCTTACGAACATTTCACTATAAGAAAGTGAAAGTTTTAAGTATGTATATGAAATGTTATTTTAAGTAAAGGAAACGTAAAGTTTTACAAGGTTATAAATGTTAAGTTATTGCATTAGGCATGCATTTCAACCATCTTCCAAAAAGAGATGCGGCTATGGGCATAAGGTTACTTGTTGAGCTTCTTTAAGCTCATTCCATGAATGTTGATTTTTTTCAGATATGACAATGAAGATGAAGGAGATGGCGGGGCGCAGTGACTCGAGAACTCATGTCTTTCAGTTTATTAGTATATATAACATTGAACGTTGTTTTATTTTCCGTATGAGTGTTTTGAACTAATAGTTATTAGTATTTGTTTCCGCTGCAAAGTTTTTAAACAAAGTAAGATTTGTTTTTGTTATTCCATATTTTTAAGCATTCCTTAGAGTATTTCTATTTTAATTGCTTATTTTTGCATTAAAATTCTAGTAAGCTAGAAAGGGCGCTACAACATTGATGAATTGTTGAAAAGATGAGTCAACCAACCATTCAGAAGAGTCCTTAAACTGAGACAACTCCCAAAAGACTCGACCTAGATGTGGATGAGTTAGCTGAATCTCAAAGAGAGTTGGAGGAGTTACAGCTGAATACAGATGATCAAGAAGAAATTGTTCAAGACAACTTAGCTGGTAACCAAATTAATCCAGCAGACTTACTCCAACCTGATGTGAGATGGCTGAGAGACCATCCACCTAAGTTAATCATTGGAAATGTAAGAGAAAGAGTAAGAACAAGATCAAGAACTCAACATGAAGTTATGTTTGCTTATTTCATTTCTCAAGTTGAACCAAAAGATGTCTCAAAAGCTCTAGAAGACACACACTGGATCCTACCTATGCAAGAAGAGTTAAATCAGTTTGAAAGGAACAAAGTAAAGGAATTGGTTCAAAGTCCTACTAATCAGAATGCCATTGGAACAAAGTGGGTATTCTGAAACAAGATGAATGAATAAGGAATAGTTGTCAGAAACAAAGTAAGATTGGTAGCCAAAGGGTATTGCCAAAAAACAGGTATATATTTTGATAAAACATTTTCTCCAGTTACAAGACTTGAAGCAATAAGGATGTTTCTGACATATGTTACTCACAAGAACTTCATAGTCTACCGAATGGATGTGAAGAGTGCATTCCTAAACGGATTATTAGAAGAAGAAGTTTATGTTGAGCAACCTCCAGGATTTGAGCAGAAGACTAATGGAGATCAAGTGTATAAGCTGAAGAAGACACTTTATGGATTAAAGCAGGCCCCTATGGTATGATATATTTTCTTGATTTCTCATAGACAATGGCTTCACAAAAGAAATGTTTGACATTACCTTATTCAAAATCCAAGATGGGGAGAGTATCTTGCTTGTGCAGATATATGTGGATGGTATTATATTTGGACCCACAAACAAAGAACCATGTGACAAATTCCCAAAGCTTATGCAAGGAAAGTTTGAGATGAGTATGATGGGAGAATTAACTTTCTTCCTAAGACTTCAAGTGAAGCAAATGAAGGATGTAACCTTCATAAATCAAACCAAGTATACAAGAGACTTAATGAAGAAGTTTGGTATGGAAGAGAAGTTATCTGTCAAAATACATATGAACACTTCCATAAAGATTCATCTTTATGCTCAAGGAAAATCAGTAGACTGAACAATGTATAGAGAACTTATTGGACCATTGCTCTATTTGACATCCAACATACAAGATATAACCTTTGCAGTAGGTGTCTGTGCAAGGTTTTAGTCTGCACCTAAAGAAAGTCACATGACTTCAGCCAAGAAGATTTTGATATATCTGAAGGGAAGTCAAGAAGTTGGGTTGTGGTATCCTAAGGAAGTAGGCTTCAAGCTTATGGGCTACTTAGATTCTGATTATGCTGGATGCATAGTTGATAGGAAGAGTATTTTAGGTACTTGTCAGCTGCTTGAAAATAGATTGATTTATTGGTTTAGCAAGAAACAAAACTCAATAGCTACACCAACAATAGAGACAGAGTGCATAGTTGCATGAAGCTGTTGTGCAAAAGTTCTATGGATGAGACACTAACTAAGGGATTATGACATTGAAGAAAATGAATTCCCAATCATGTGTGATAACACAAGTGCAATACAAGTTAAAGAAAATGAAATCCCAATCATGTGTGATAACACAAGTGCAATACCAATCACTCAAAAACTTGTATTGCACTTAAAACCCAAGCATATTGATGTTAGATATCACTTTATTAGAGATCATGTTGAAAAGAAAGACATCATATTGGAATATGTGTCAACTGAAAAGAAGTTAGCTGATATATTCACAAAGCCCCTATGTGAATCAATGTTTGAAGAGCTAAATAATGAACTTGGTTTAATTAAGCTGATTTAGTTTGATTAGTAGAGTCGATCAGAAGAGTCAAAAATGGAAAAAATGCATTTTCAGAAGAGTTTTGCTCTTTCAACATAGTAAAATCAGCAGAATCGGACATTCATCATAGTTGAGTCACTTAGATAGCTGAATTATCAGTTGACTGATTATCAGTAGAGTCAATGACAACCAAGAGACAATAAAAAGACATATTTATTGGCTAAAGAACAAAACAATGCCGTATTAATTAAGGGGGAATGTTTTTTCTGAATGATGTCAACATCATTAAATGTTGCGCAGTCCTCTGAGAATAAAGCTACACGTCTGCAGTACGAGGAGACTCATGATTGGACATAAATGCTGCTAACATTTAATGCTATGTTAAAGCGGTTCCTCATATTAAATATAAACCGTTGATCAAATTTCAAACCCTACATCATCTTTCTCTCTCCTCACGCTCTTAGAAAACACTCTCAGAATTCCCAAAAATCTCTCTGTGTAAAACCCTCTTTCGATCTATCTCAAAATTCTTCATATTTGCAATGGCGCCCAAGAAATCTGTTGCTCTGGTTCTTAACTTCGCCAAGTTATTTGAAAAAGTGTACTCTGGTGCACTAATCGACATAGAGGGTTTGGTTCAAGCAATCTAAG
>JABTTQ020000911.1:0-50000 GCA_016081115.2 Rehmannia glutinosa | reverse complement strand
GACAAAACCAGGGCACAAAAGATCATCACGTGTCTCAAGAAGACGAAGCTACTTGAGTTTCTTACTCTTCAAATGCCACAAACGTATTATAAAGAGGTGGCGATGTTCTATGTTAATGCAAATGTACAAGACGATGGGATCCATTCTTCTACGAATGGAAAAGATATGGTGATAATAACTGAAGATGTAAGTGAGCTATTGAAATTGCCCAACTCTGGTCTAAGTAAGATGAAGGACCATGAGTTTGATCTGGAAAAGACTTGGAAGGAGAATGCAGTGGTGAAGGAGGAATACCACAAATGAATGGATATGGTGTCCAAGTGCGTGGACATTAAGTTTGGCTCCTACAATCAGATGTCAACAACCAAACTTGTGGTTATGTCAGCTATCTTGGAGGAGATGGAAATCAGATGGGCTGAGTTAATATTCGATAAGCTAACTCAGAATGTTCAAAATTACGAGGTGGTGGATGGCAGATTCAAGAACACCCTGGGGTATAGGTTGGTTCTTGGCTACCTGCTCGAGAAGAATGTGTTGGACCTTAAGCGCTTTACTGGATTGACGACTATCCCCACAAACCAACACGAGTCTTTACTAGCGCGCTTTGTCCTCACTCACACGCACCATGGAAAACTTCCCAGGGGGTCACCCATCCCACGTCTACTACAGGCCAAGCACGCTTAACCTCAGAGTTTCTATGTAATGGGCACCAAAAAAGAAGATGCATCTGTTGGTATAGGTAGTCAGTATCAAATCCTTTAAGCTCTCCTTTTAACTGTGCAATCCAGTGCTCACGAGTTCAAATCGCGGGTTGCACCTCGCGCCTCTTTTAAAGCCCATTGCAGGAAGGATGCTGGACCAAATCCCAACAATCCTCCTCCCAGCATCTCAACTCTAGTACTTGGCAACCTCCGCTGCCCGCCAAACTTCCTCAATTCTAACGCCAACTTTTTCAGTTCAAGCGTCGCATCACGCCAGCCTCTCAGTTCCGACCACCCAACAACCTACACCTTCAGTTCCAGCCCGCTTACCTCAGTTTCGGCCACCTGGAAACATATCCTTCAGTTCTGGTCCGTTTACCTCCACTGTGCCAGCATCTCAGTTCCACCGCTCCTGACAACCTCCACTGCAGTGTGCTTTCAAGGGAATTCGAACCCATGACCAGCTATGATACCAGTTGTTGGACCTTAAGTGCTTTACTGGATTGACGACTATCCCCACAAACCAACACGAGTCTTTTCTAATGTGTTCCCAGAGGGTCACCCATCTCATGTCTACTACAGGCCAAGCACGCTTAACCTTAGAGTTTCTATGTAATGGGCACCAGAAAAGAAGATGCATCTATTGGTATAGGTAGTCAATATCAAATCCTTTAAGCTCTCCTTTTAACTGTGCAATCCAGTGCTCATGAGGTCAAATCGCAGGTTGCGCCTCGCGCCTCTTTTAAAGCCTATTGTAGGTAGGATGTTGGATCAAATCCCAACAGAAGGGTCTGCCTCTAAGGAAGGGGAAATCTTTTCACATGAATAAAAGATTGTTTTGAGGCAATCTGTCAGCTGCCCAGAAGAAAGCTCATGCCAAGAAGAAGGGCACTTCTGAAGGGGAAACAACTGAAAGTCAACTAGCCGCCCCTATCATGAAGAAGAGGATGACAACTGCACCTCAAAGGCCAGCTGCCCTGAAGAAGCAGAAGACTCAACCTAAGTGTCGACTGCATGATGAGCCTGATGAGTTAGTTGTGGTGGCTGACTCTAAAGCAACTGAATCATATGTCGCTCTACTGAAAGTTAGATCGAAGAAAATGGATGATAGACCATCTGTATTGGCTGCCAGTGCATTGTAAGAATCAACTATCGAGCCGAGAGTGTAGGCAATTGATGTGAATGTTGAAGGAACAGCTGTCGAAGTTGTTGTTGAGTCTGCTGGTGAGGATAGTCCTGAAGGAAGATGAGGCCTAGCTATGCAAAATTTTGATTCTTTGCCAGCTAACCCAGAGTCAAAAGAAGTTCACTCCCCTCTACATCCTGAGGAGATAAAGAGGATATCTGATTAGGCCATGTGGAAGTTGTGCAAGAGCAGAATCCAATTCACATGCCCTGAAATGATAGTGGATGAGGAATGGATACTCAGTTTCTTGAATGATTGATGCATTTCCCAGCGCTAGATCATCAATATGTGTGCAGAATTCTGTACAAAAAGGCGAAGGGAAGAGAAGAAGATGGGATTGGAAAAAGGAAAGAGCAAAGTTGTGTCACACAACTGTATATTCAGGAAATCCATTGATCTGCTATCTGATGATAATGAGGAAGAACTTGAAGCAATCAAGGCAGCCGAATTGCGAGAAGCCATACGTGAGTCGAAGGAGATGGCTGAGGAATAACATCAAATTGGGCAAACAGAATCTTCATCCCCTACCCAGATTATTGGGGATATGATGAGAGAACCAATTGCTCTCTCATCACCAACTCACTCCCTTTCACCTTGAAATGTTTTAACTCAAGGTGAAACCACAGTTGAGACTGTGGAAAAGGAAATGGAAACTCAAATCGGCTGAAATTTGGCTGGTATCACTGAAGGTGACGAAGCTGCGGTGGATGTCAGTGTGGTGGACATCAGGGATGATGATGAGGGAGATGGTGATGGTGTGCGGGAGAGCACATTTGCCTCAAATGCTCATATGGAAGAAATAGTGTTACCATCAGTTGAATCTAGTATCACATCTGAGCCAAAAGAGAAGACGGTTGTTGAGACAACAGAGACAGAGCCAACTGCCATATCAAAAATAGTTGAATTGCCCCTGCCAGCTAACCCCGCTAAAACTAATGTTATCCCAGTTTTTGAGAGATCTGAGATGGGACAATTGAACAAACTCCTGTCACTAACCCAACATTTGAGACTGCTAAGCATAACATAGTTGAACAGATGCAGACCGATGATGTTGTTCGCCAAAAATTATTTTGGTTCATACAACTGCAAGTGTACAGTGTAGTTTATAGGATAATGGCAAGCAAGGTCGTATTCCTTAGGGATTGAATCTCGAAACACTTAGGCTATAATAACGTCGTATTCCAATTTTATTGAAGCGACCGAATATCAAGTATTTTAATAACTAAAAATCAAAAATTAAGAAAAATAAATAAAATAAATTTGTGAACCCCACAAGTATTTCAACATCTTTAGGAGCAACCTTAGACATATAATCTCAACATGCTTCTTCAATATTAAATGCGAATAAAGTTTTAAACACCAATTCATGCAATTCTATGGGTTCAATTCCTAAAGTCATTTACTCCCCCTCCCGGGTGGTGCGTAATGGTTGATTAAGAACAATTGTAGTCCTCCCGGATCATTACAATCATTAATAACTCCAAAAATATTTGTGAATTGAATGACTCCCCACAAACACGCCTGTCACACATGTTTCATGTCTGAATTCGATTTCCGTCTTTGTTAGAACTCATTTTCCGAATGTTGTAATAACAAATATGACATGTAATTTATTGGCCAAATAAAAAGCAATTATAAATAAGCACTCGAATTCATAAAATAGAATGCATGAATTAATTTAGAAAATAAATAATCATATTTAATGCAAATCCACAATTTCGATTATGCCCCTAAGATTCGAAAAATATGCCAAACATTGATTACAAACTCATAGACAAATCCGAATCAATATTATGACATCATATAAGTACAAACAAGAGTTCTTAGACATAGAAAGAAAACCCCTTCTTGTCAGGATGGATTCCCCTTCCAAGCCCACGAAGCTCTTGTGCTCCCTAGATGCTACCTAGATGCGAAAGCCTTGTGGTGTTCTTCGCGACCTAGCCTTTTGCTCTCAGAAGCTCCTTGATTCCTTTGTTCCAGTGTTATTTGATGTTTTTTCTGTGTAGAGAATGATTTAGGATGATGAAAATTCGTTCAAGCCTTGGTCCCCATTATATAGATGCTTGGAGAGGTCACTTGTAGAGTTTGAATGGGAGAAAAACTCTAAAAAACTCGTCTGGCAGAGTCCCACATGGCCAGGCCATGTGGAACCACACGGTTGTGTGGATTTCAGCCTTTTCCACAAGCCCATGTGGTCTCACACGGTTGGGTCATGTGGCCCTGGTTCCGTCCCCATGTTTTTGTCCCTTTCTCACACGGTTGTGTCATTCCACACGGGCAGTTTCACACGACCGTGCTATACCACACAGCCCGGCCATGTGACGTATTTCTGACCGTGTTATTGTCCGAATTAGCTCCTGGGTCTTTATAAATGTTGTAGCCCTTTCTCGTAGCTTTCCATAGGCACTTGAATCATATCAATAGAATTTGTGTAGAGAAAGTTATGGCCCAAATACCAAACTCTGCCAGTGTCAGAAACTATTGGCGCATTTGGACGTTTTTGAAGGAAATTCCATTTTGTGCGATTGTCCATGCTTCTCTCCTTCATATCTTTGCTTGTACCTTGTCTTTTTACATATCATTTGAAACATGCTATCATCGTTTGTCCAATTTAGCTCCATTTTCTGCAAAATTCACAAGAGTACGCAGTATCACGCCCAACAAGGGAAACCAAGCAAAACAGACTAAATATGCATGCAAATGCATCAAATATATATCATTTTAAACCCTCAAATGCATGTATATTTTACACTCATCAGATGTTCCAGCGATTGAGACTACTAAAAGGAGGTCGCTGGAGAATTAGTTGTTGACTTAGAAGGGATGAATGTGGATGCTCCAGCAATTGAGACTGTTGTGAGAGAAGTGGTAAATGTGGAAGTCCCAGCAGTTGAGACTGCTGTGGAAGAAGAAGTTGTTGTGGAAGAACAAAATTTGGGTATAGATTCAGCCGAGCCGCTTGTCGATCCAATGCAGGTTGAAGAAACAACCATCAGAGAACAAAAAAATATTTAAGAATCCAAGTGATTCAGAACGTGAAGGATCTGAGGCTGTTGAAAGTGACATGGCTATTAGAGACACAATTGTTAAGATGGAAATCGATGACACAGTTGAGTCCTACACAAAATAAAGAGATCAAGCAGCAGTGTTCAACTTTGCACAGTATGCCTTTGTGCTAGTTGGCCTTCCCCGAAACCTGCTAGAACTCATGCAAGTGACGTTGTTGAGACAACTAATGGACCAGGTCAAAATGAAATTGAATCTGCTGATGCCAGTGAAGTTCTTAACACTGCTGAGGCACAACCAACTGAGCATGCTAACATAGATGGTTGTGCCGATGAAGCTAATCCAACTGAGGCACAAAGAGTTGCACGTCAGGGGGAAGAGAAAATTAATCCCATAAGAGATGGAGCTGGACTTTCCTCAACTCCTAACGACCATTCAGATGAAGAATAATGTGATTTTCCAGATGAAATTCATGATGAAGAGCCGTCTTCAAGCATGTCTGATCGCGAAAATCTTTTCACTATACTGCAAGTGTACATCGTCGTTTATAGAATAATGGCAAGCAAGGTTGTATTCCTCAGGGATTGAATATGAAACACTTAGGCTATAATAACATCATATTCCAATTTTATTGAAGCGACTTAAAATTACAAGTTTTATATAATCCTAAATTAACAAGTAAAATAAAATATGTAAATTTATAAAAACCCGAACTCCACAAGTCTTTTCAACAAATACGAAAGTAAACATAGGCACATAATCTCAACATGCTTCTTCAATATTAAATCCAATCAATATTTATCAAAACCAATTCATGTAGTGTAGGACAGATATTTGAATGTTCGCTCGGGTTAGCAGGGGGTTTGCTTGAGAGACATTATCGAATAGCACATTTTGATGAGAGATATGAACAAGAAGCTTCCAGAAAACTAGTGTTTTCTGAATTATATGAAGCCAAGAAAGCAAACAACGAATCCGTGGGTATTTGAACCCGAGTGTCCAGAAAAAGCGAAAAATTGATGGAAGAACGGGAATCCTTTTGAACAACCCATTATAATAGGAAAGCCTTATATCTTGAAATTAATTCATCAAGTTGATGATAAAATCCATGGACGCGTTCGACACACTATGCGCTTGTTACACAACCACCCCTTAGGGGAAGGGCAAAACAGGGGGGCCAACGAGTAGGAGAAATGGAGGTTTGGGCTCTAGAAGGATTTGACGTTGCTCATATTTTACAAGATATGCTTACTTATAAATCTGATCATATTAGAGCGCTGCCAAGAAGTACTTGCACTACGATCATTGTTCCCTATTTCCAATTCTTTTCACGCGCTTCTACTCCCTGGCACTCGTGTCGCCATACCCCCCGCGACATTTCCATGACCAACTAGAAATTACCAACAAAACCTCAATTCCTAAATTAGTTTATTCTCCCTCCCCGGTGGCGCATAAATAGTTGATTAATAACAATTGTAGATCTCCCGATACGTTACAAGTATTATTAACTCTCAAAAGATCTTTGAATTGAAGTACTCCCCACAAACATTTGTAGTCTCCTCGATACATTACTCCCATTTATGTCTCAACCCGATTTTAGTTTGTTATAACTCACCTCCGGATTATGGACTAACAAATATGACATGCAAATTATTGGTCAAATAATCTACAAGAAATAAGCATTCAATTCATAAAATAGAACACATAAATCAATTAAGAAAATAATCAATAAAGATTTAACAAGAATCCACGCTTTTATTATGACATAGAATCGAAAAGACCAAATGAACATATTTGATAACAAATTCATAGACAAAGTTTAAATCAAATAGTTTGACATCGTTTAAATACAAATAAGAGATCTAAACTAAGAAAGAAAAACCCTTCTTGTCGGGATGGATCTTCCTCCAAGCCTTCAAACTCTTGTGCTTAGTAGATGCGAAAAGCCTTGTGGTGCTCTTCATAGATTACCCTCCTCTCTCAGAAGACTGTTGATTTGTGTAATCCTAGTGTATTGTGGTGTGTTTTCAGATGTATCAAGTATGAAGTGATTATGAAGTGATTAATCTGTTCAAGCCTTGGTCCCCTTTATATAGGTACTTTGAGAGATCACTGGTAGAGTTCTGACGGGATTAGGACACAAAATCAGCCGCAGGACCATTCCCACGGTTGTGTGACAGTTCACACGGGCAGACCGTGTGATTGGTTTTTGTCTCTGAAAATCGCTGAAACACTTCCCACGGTCGTGTGACTATTCACACGGTCTGGTTATTGGTTTTTTTCTTTGTAAACGTGTGATTTGCTCCTAGGGTCTCATGAAAGTTGTATCCTTTTCTCTTAGCTTTCCATAGCCACTTGAATCAGCTCAATATCAATTTTGTAGAGAACGTTATGGCCAAAATACTAAACCCTGCCAGTGCCGAAAATTGTTGGCGCGTTTGGACGTTTTCCAAAGTAATTTCATTTTGTTCGATCGTCCATGCTTCTTTCCTTCACATTTTTGCTCGTACCTTGGCTCTTGACATATCCATTTGAACGTGCTATCGCTTTTTATCCCATTTAGCTCCATTTTCTGTAAAATATATAAGAGTACGCAGTATCATGCCCAACAAAAAAAAACCAACCAAAACACACTAAATACACATGCAAATGTATCAAATATATATCAAAATAAGCCCTTAATTGCACGTATATTTTACACGTATCAATGTCTCAATCCAATGATTGTATGTTTGTCAAAGAACATATTGAACCCACAGAAACAAGATTAATTCCACTTTATTCCCAAGGCCAATCCCCTGAGTATGATTTTTCTCCTGGGAACAACAACCAATTGGCCGATGAACTAAGGAAAGCCTTTAAGCATATGTTTGGGGAAATGGAAGTAGTGGAACATGGGTTCGCTGATCTCTGCTTGCGAATGGATAATCATGATGAGAATATTATAAGAGATCATCATGGGACTATGCTGAAAATAAAGGATTGGATAGCTCAGACGAAGGCTCTTCGAAGGGAATAAGAAGGAAACTTTCAATGGCTATACAACAAATTGCTTATCTACGATTATGATCATATAGATTTCATAATCACCGTAAATGATAATTTTTGTAGGATGAATCAAAGTTGCGAGTGCGACATGAGTCTATTGGAGACAAAGTTTGAGAAGAAATTTGAATACTTGGAAGCTTCAATGAATCAACAGTTCTCATCTTTGCAAAATCACCTGACAACACTCAGCTCAAGTCACTCTACAGTTGAGTCCATAACTCAAATGAAATTGGACTTCATCCTGCAAACTATTCAACCTCTTTTTCCTGCTGATGCCAAAAAGAAGGAAGAAAAGGTTGGTCCCTCAACATCTGACACTCCGTTGATACCTCAAATCACCCTTGATCTCACTATTGAAGAAATAGTAGAAGTTGCTATGATGATATCAAAGGAGGAGATAGCTGCTAAGAAAGAGGTTTGGTGGTCCACCAGGGGGTTTGATCCCTAAGGAAAAAAGTAATCAAAAGTTTGATACTCTTCTCTCATGAGGGTTTTATAAGGGGATGGCACTTGAACAAGCCTGGAACAAATATTGGGATAAAGGCTTGAAGGGTCTAGAGCAGCCTAGTGATCAACCAAGTAAAGTTCAGAAGAGTACTTCCAAAGAAGCCTAACAGAAGTCGATGGCGCAAAGTCGATCTTAGGGAAGAGGCACGATGCAAAAGAAGAGTAGAGGAAGAAGTAAATCTTCTAGCAGAAGAGGAAGAGCTCAAATGCAACCAATAAGAGGATCTCCCACAGGAAGAGTATTCAGAGAAAGTGGCTTTCCAAAACGACCCAACAAGAACGGTTGCTTATTGGCTTGGGCTTGAACAAGAAGAACTAAGAAGAGCTGTAAAGCAGCATTTAGGTAGAAGATAGGGGGATGTTGAAGATTGTACATGTTGTATTTTTACATTCAATTATAAATACATATTGTAAATATAAGTGCCTGGAAGTTTACTTCAATAAAACAAATTCTTTCATTTTAAATTATTTACTTTCATTGCACAGACTTTGTGATAGTTTTGGCATCATCAAAGAGGGGGAATTGTTGAGAAATTGATTGTATAGATTTTGATTATGCTAAGAAAACTATGTATTAGAAACTTGGCACCCCATTTCAATATATGACTTAGGCTAACTCAAAAACATCGATGTAGAATTGCAGAAGAATAGTTAAAGAAAGCATCAGAAGATTCGCAGCTGAATGGCGGAAATTCAGCTGACTAACAACTGAGTACGTTGACAAAAGACTCTCCGTAGAGTATGCCAGCCAAGTCAAAGCAGAAACTGATGACAAAGTATTACATAAGACTTACTCAGAAGCTTGGGGCTACTTATCATTTTCTGCTTACTAAGACTCAAGTATCAGTCATCAAGGGGTAAATCAACTGAACGACTAAAGTAAACTAAAGAAGTTTTTTGCACTATGTCCAAGGAAGATATACTTCAAAATTAATGAAGTACGATGTTTGATCATAAATGTGCAAGACATTTATGAAGGCAATAAGGTTCAACCTATTAGAATGCACCTGTACACTGCCATTTTAGAAAGTTTCATAAGGAATAAGAATACAAGGAATGATCAACATCAAAGCTGCAAGAAAGGACATGCCGACTATCCAACATTGGGATTTGAATTTGTGTATCTTTTCAACGAATAAAATTCAAACCCTCACTATAAAAGCTGATGATTTTTTAGAGAGAACATACAAGACACAAGAGATACAACATTGTGAACAAGTTAGGACCAAAATAATTCAAAAATCTCTCTCGAGCTTATTTGCAATCCTCAAGCTTCATAAAAAATGCTTCATCGTACACTTTTAATGAAAGATTGAAGTCAGTAATTCAGATTGAAGAGGAAATTTGTGAAAACCAAAACTAGGGTCTACACGCTTGATTGAAGAAGTATAGTGTGGATCGTGAAGAACCAAGAATCGATCGTGGATGGGGCTGCATATACAAATCCTACACGTTTAGAGAGTCAAGTAACTAGGCAACTGTCTAGTGAAGAGTTGAGTTCTTGTTGTTGATGGATGTGTGATCAAGGCTACTAGTGTTGTATTACTTTGTAACAAAACTACTAGTGTTGTATTACTTTGTAACAAAAGTCACTTGATACTTAGTGGATTCCTTCTGGAGTAGGAGAAGAGTGGAGTAGATGAATTATCCCATCCTTGAACCACTATAAATCTCATTTCTTTTTATGCTTGCATTTACATTTCTGCAACTTTACATTCCGTTGTTTCATTTGCTATCCAAATTTGTATTATAACTCTCTAAAAATTACTAGGTGTTGGTTGATAAAACTTGCAAGGGTGTAAGTCTTCTACTGACTTAAAAGAAAACTGATTTCATAAGCAGTTGTCATTCTTCAGCTGAGTTACTCTATCAACAGCTCTTTCAAGAGAACTGTTGAGTGGTTAACTCTACTGTTGAATCTTAACTCATTTGTCTCGGGACTTAGCTGTTGTTAAGTTAGATTTTCACCAACAAATTAAGTGTCCTAAACTTAGAAATTGTGTTGTTTTTAGTAAAATGAGTCAAAATTATTTCTGAAGTTGTATATCGAGCTGTAATAGGTAGTCAGGTACCAAAGGATCAACAAAACGGACAAAAAATGGTGAAAAAAGAGTTGTACAGTGGTACACAAAGCCATACCGCGATAAAATCAAGAGAAATCAATAAACAACTTAAATGTGTACCGCAAGAGGTACTCGATGATACAAAACAACCTTATACCACTTCAGATGGAAGTTGTACCATGGTACAATATTTTTTTGCAAAATGTACCGCTAGTACAAGTGATGTGTACCGTGCTATACATTGTAATTTTATTGTGTACATCAGTGCAATATTTTATGCTGTGGTTCAATTCAAAATTTACCTGCTTTCTACCGCGACACATTCAATGCTTATCGCGGTACCTACCTAACGCACTTTTAGCAATAATGCAACTTTACATGATGAAATGATAGAGAAAGTTGCTATACACGGAAAGATAACATGGCCAATAGAAGAAAACAAGAACTCACAGTTGCAAAGTGAAAGAAAGAGAAGAGATTGTCAGCTATAAATACAAAGGGGTTTGAAGCAGGAAAACACACTGGGACGAAAGAGTTTTGATATAGTAAAATTAAGAAATGCAATTTAGATGGAGAGAGAGGCGGCAGAATGGAAGGGACCAGAATTACTTAACAAGCCCTTGAGAATTACCAAACAACTCATCAAATATAAGTTCTTCCTTCTTCTTCTTTTCTTTCTCTAGATAATTATCAGATTAATTTTTATATATCAAATTTATTATGTGAATTATTTGATGAATTAATTAGATATTTTATAAGCTTGATGTAATCGTTTTTGATCTTTTGTTTGATAAATGGATATGTTTTATTTCAAGCAATTCATGGTTTATTTGTGTTATTTGTATTAATTACATCTTGATTACTTGATCGTTAATCTTTGATTTTTGATGTGTTAATCCAACATCCGACAGAATAGATTTAATACCAGATCTAAAATAACACAACATGGAAAATTATATAATTGAGAGATTTATAAATCCTTTGAAGTTGTTGTAGAAATTTCACTATTCTATTTAGAATTATAATTCTTGAGATTTTTATAGAGATATAGAAATCTTATTTTATAACTTAAAATCACTAGAAACTCGAGGGAGATAGTTGATTAAATTGGAAATTTCAACTTATAAAACATTGTTTGATATTGATAGATAGAATATCAAACACAAGTAATAACTTGATGAAATCAACCTCTAGAATAATTTTCCTGTAGATTTAGATGTTTATATTTTAATCATTCATTTAGTTATTGCTAGCTATAAATTAAGAAATTCACCTATTATTGATCAGTCAAATATAGCATAGGTAATTTATATTTGGTACTTACACACACATTCCCTATGGATATAACAACCCTACTCATTAAACTATATTAAAACTTGACAACCCTATACTTGCGGTAGGTTAGGTGAGTGTTTTCATGCCTAACAGTTGTTTTCTTAAAACTCTGATTTGTAAAATCAAAAAATTATAAAGTCTATTCACCCCCTTCTAGACTTTACCTGACACCCCTTATGACCTACATGCTCGATAACAATTTTATTGTTATGAGCTTTAAATTGCTCAATTTTTATTGCTTAGATTATGTTGTATATGTGTAGTGTTTCAAAAGTTGATATCCCACATTGGAAATATATTGTTTGTTTGTTGAGTTTATAATGAAAAACACTTTATAGAGCTTGTAAAAATATGCTAGTGGAATGATGGGCCTCACGTACACAAAAAGTGGGCCTAAACCCCCTCTCCCCCTGCGCGCGAGATAAACCTGCTTCGGCTTGGTTTTACTCCTACTAAATTTTTTTTGGTCGTGGCGACCAAGTACATTAATTGACTGGGTCTTAATTATAAAACTGATTTTACCAAGACTTAAGCCACTAACCCATGTTTCTTTATCCAAAAACGGTCTCTTCCTACTGCTTTCAAAAATTAAATCAGTTTGTTCCTCTTTTTAAGGTCCTGAAAATTGGTGCTTTTTGGGATATAAAAGTAAAACCCTTAGGCACATAAAAAATACACAGAATATACAATTTCCTCTGTTCATGCACTGTTGGGTTTCAGAGTTAAAAATTTTCATTTCTTCATGTTCATAGTTTTATACTAGAAGAAGTTGATGTATCATGGGGATTGCACAAATAATCCTTTAGGCCAGCGTGCAAGTTGCACGCCTCAGATTTTTACATACTACTGTATTGTTGTTCACCTATGTGTTGCTGCACATCTACTTGTAAAATTTAAGATATCATCTTCAACAATCTAAATGATTGTGGCAAACAACAATTCTGAAAACGTGCCCAACACTGTTCGCCTATTTTTATAGTTTCACCGCAAGTGTACGGATCAGTTTATAGAATAGGGTTTGCAAGGTCGAATCCACAAGGATTAATAAATTAATGTACTAAGTATTGGATTATAATAGTCCTATTTTTATCTAAACTATCGAAATTTGAAGGTTTGGTTTTATTACTACTAAAGCAGAAATTAATCCTAAAATAACAAAGTAAAGAGCGATTGAAAGATCAAGTATGAATGGATGGATTCCTGGGTTATGGTTTCAATTAATATCCCACTTTTATGCTCAAGTTAAGCAAACCAAGGTTAAACATATTCTTCTCTATAGACCAATCACCAAAGTAATTTACCCCCTCTCTCGAGATGTATGTAAAAGCGTTGATTGGAATATCTATGTTAGCATCTCTACTCAACATGAGATATCGAACTCCCAAAAGTTCAAAAGATTAAAAGATCTCACAAATATTCACAGACTTCTCAATCATGCAATCTATTTGTGTCAAGTACTCAAGATCTAGTATTGAAACTCATCGGTTAGAATTATGAATCAATACATCAAACAAGTTTAGATCAAAGGCCTTTTGATAAAACAAGAATTAAAGCAAAGTACTTGAATAGAGAAAGAAAACATTAACTTCAATTATCCTTAATCATCACATAAAAGTGTTTATTAATCTACTCCCAAACCCGGAATCACAAGAGTTTTAGCCGACATTGAAAATAAACAATTCATAGACAAATTATTCATAATCAAAATCTAACTAATTGAAATACGATACGATGGAATGAGTGACTGGGATGACGACGATCTCTCGATCTATCTTCAATCCTCGAAGGTGTGGTTGCGGTCTTGATCAATCTCCCGGTTTCCGATGAAAAACTCGCTTCTTTCTCTGGTTTCTAGGGTAAAAATCAGCGTATCTTCGCTCGTGGCCGCCCCGGTCTATTTGTACTTCGCTCGGTCGAAACCTAGTTGAAATTTGACAAACTCTGTTTTTCCCGAACACGGCACACGGTCGTGCCCCTTGGCACGCCCAGCCGTCTTTGGTGCCGAACCTTTTGTAGTCTTTCTTCGTAGGGGCACGGCGTGCCAATATGGCACGGCTGCCCGTGCCTCTAGGCCGCACCTTAGGTAACCTTGCTTGGGTCGAGCACGGCCGTGCTTCAGAGGGGCACGCCCGCCCGTGCTCACCGGGAACAATATGCCCATAGACTCTTTTTTTTTCGTTTCTTGCCCTGGTTCGTCCAACTTCTTCTCGACTCGACTCCAAACTTCGTCACTTGTGTCAAGTATTGGCGGTTTCAATGCTCGAATTGTTGCCACTATGCCACAAATATAGATAAATTCCTACAAAACGAGCAAAGCGTAATCCAATTCCACAAAACAAGAATACAACCCAATTTACTTGTATAATGCATGCATATTCCCACATTCTAGCCAATATTAAGTGTTAGGAATTTTATTGTTTAGATTTTGATGAATGCCATGTAAAACTTAGAATAGAAAGTTGGCACCCCAATTCTTGGCGAAAAATGTATTGTAACAATTAGAGTCGGCCAAGCCGAGTTAAGTCGCCTACGCCCCTAACATGCAAGAAGACAACTCAAGGCTTGAAGGAAAACTCTGGCGAGAGACAATTGAGTACAAAGAAGAAGAAAAGCGACAGAACTCGATCAAGAAGCAAATGAGATGCAAATTGAGTGGAACATCACCAAGTCAACTCAAGAGAAGCCAAGTCTCAAGTCGGTGACGAAGAGTCATCCATGATTGGAAGTCGACTCTAAGTCACCTGGGAAAGCAAGGAAAAGCAATCAAGTCGAGATAATCAGAAAAGAACCGTTGCACGTAAATCAAGAGATTTACTTAAACAAGTAATATCTCCATACTACCTTTCTTGAAGTGCTCGGTCCACTGAAGCGTGCAAAAGGAATGAACCAATGGGAAGCACTACACCGTGTCGAAATCTTGAAAAGGTGATAAAACAATTCATACGAGGAAATGGCAATTCCAAGAATCGCAAGCCAACGATCGCAAAGTGACTTTCAAAAATGAGCCTATCTCTTCAACGGGCAAATTTTTGAAAGTTCACTATAAAAGGCCGAGGAGTTTGTTTGAGAAAAAGCATGAATGACACATACGTGAGATATACAAGCACATTAGAAAAATCAAACAACCTCAATCCTCAAGCCTACATCTCGAAGTACATCAATCCAACACTTACCTCGTGAAGGAAAGAGAACTTCAATTAGTTGAAGAGGAAAATATCGAAAACAAGGGGTCTACATTCCAGAAGGATTGTAGAAAGGTTCAAGGTCGAACCAAGTCTTAAGCTCTTGGAAGGCTTCGTGATCAAATCCAAAGTGCTTAAGCAAGTGAGTCAGAGTAGCAAGGCAGTGCCCTGCTGAAGAAGCCGAGTCGTCACGAGAAGCCAACCGAGTGATCAAGGCGTCTCCGGATCGAGTCCCAAAGGATCAAGTCGGGCCGTTGTGATCAAGACTTGTATCCGGACTCATTACCACTTTGTAAACCGATCATTACTTAGTGAATTCCTCCGGGAGTTGGAGAAGAGAGGAGTAGAAGAATTACCCCATCTTCGAACCTCTATAAAAACTTTACTCGTGTCATTTACATTTCAAAGATTTAAATTTCTCGCACTTTTAATTGCTTATATCTGTGATAAATTTGCTATCCATTTGATAATTTATAAGTACTAAATCAAGTCAGAAAAACTTGCTTAATCAAACTTAAGGGTGTTAAGTCTTCCAAAAAACAAAACCACAAATTGAGTCAATTTATAGCCAACAAATTGAGTTACTCTATTAATGACTCGTTGAGTCTCATTGAGAGATTAACTCTACTGAGTGACTAATTCGATCATCCATCAAGGACACAAACTGTGTAGAACTCAGTAGATTTAAAAGGCCTAAATCGAAAATTTGGTAAGGTTTATTCAACCCCCCTTCTAAACCTTACACTTACACCCCTTTGGGACCTACAAGTGGTATCGAGCGGTTGGTTCATTGAACCCTCCGCACCGGTTCTTAACTAGATCTCCAAATTTTTCTAAATCGCTTTAGTACTTAAACTTTCAAAACTCTTTTATTAAAAGTCATTATCATGGAAGCAAATCTAACACGCATCCCTATGTTCACCATTGAAGAATTTGATGATTGGAAAATTCGTATGCAGTGCTCATCTATCAAAGATTACATGATGAGATGTGGATAGTGATAGAAGATGGGCCTGTACAAAATATTAAAGGTGAACACAAAATTGCGAAGAGTTGCAAACAAGGAGAAGAAGATGTCTTTCTCCCGCACTACCATGGTTGAAAACCAAGAACCGAGTGGACAAATGATGACGAAAAGATACAACCTGGATAATGTAGCCAAGGACATCCTCTACAAAACCTTGACAAAGCCATGTTCAACAAAGTCAAATCATGCAAAACGGCTAAAGAAATCAGACAAGTTTCGACATTGATTTGTGAAGGCTCGAGCAAATCAAAGAAAACAAATTATCGTAGTTGTACGTAAGTTTGAAAATTTCAAAATGATCTCGGGAGAGAATCTGGATCAACTGGATGCTCGGTTTACAGAAATCACAAATGAGTCATCCACACTTGGAAAGGAATATACACGAAAAAATGTGTATGAAGATCCTAAAAAGTCTTCCAAATGAATGGGAAATGAAGGTCATGGCACCGAGACATTCCATGGACCTATCAAAGACATCCAACCATGAACTATTCTCGGACCTCAAAGCCTATGAGTTTGAGCTAAGAAGAAAAGACCAGAAGAGACAAATGTACCCAAAGCAAATGCTTCTAATTGTCAAAGATGGGAAGAGAGCCGAGGTCAAAGAAGCAATTGACACAAAAGAAATAGCCCGATGGTTAAAAGATTTAACAAGTTCTTTAACAAGAACTACAAGAGAGGAAAGGGTGAATCTTCCGTAAGACACTCACCTCCCTCCAAATCAAGGGATGATAGGCCAACCAAGAGAATGATCATCAACAAATTGAGTATCAAAGGATCGACAACTCAAGAATAAAAAGAGCCGATCAAAAGGTCAATATCTATGTTGGAATTGTAGACAACCAGTCACTATGCCATTGATCGCTCATATCCTGTAGTCAACAAGACAGAACGAAGAAGAAAGAAAGGTCTTCGAGAGAAAGAAGACAAGAGAAGAAAAAGGCAATGATGGCTGCAGAGATCACGAGACAAACCAAGTCAAGAGAGACAAATGACTCGGAGAGCAAAGAAGCCGACTACTCAAGTGACTCAAGAAGAAGCTTTGATCCGCTTAATGGCCAAAGAACAAGATCAAGAAGATGAGGTACAATCTAACTCAACAAGCTCGGACACTAGTGATAGTGATCGTGACACACACACTTCATCACCCACTCGATCTTTATGATTCATTAGGCAAAATGATGAAAGATTTTGAGCACATTAAAACCTCACACACACTATTGAATGAGGAAAACAAAATTTTACTCAAAAGTCAAAACTCAAAGCCGACTAAGGAGCCGAGTACTCTAAGTCAAATAGCTGATGAGAATAAAAGTTTAAAGACTAAAATGCTAAATTAATAGCAGAAATTGCCGCTATAGAAAAGAGGGAGAATGACCTCAAAATGTTATTGCCTCATTCACTAAGGCATCTAAATCATTGGATGATCTTATTATGAGTCAAAGAGAATGTGGAGACAAGACAGCTAGATTTAATTCCTTTGTGCCATGTCAAACCTCAAGAGTAATTTTGGAAAAAGGATCTTCAAGTCATGAAGAGTCCGAAAAATCCAAAACTCTAAATGTTGCACACACTTTCAATCCAAAGCACAATACTAAGCAAACCGCCTTGGTTACAAAGGAAAAGGAAAACAAAAGCGACCTTGAGAGGCCAAAGGATACCGAGAAGAGATTCAAATGAGTCCCTCAAATAGACTCCAAACAAAATACTCAGTAAAGAAGAAGCGAGAGCTATCAAAAATCCTTAAAACTCATAAAAGAAATACATATGATGGGAATGGTAGAAAATATCCAAGCCAAGTCGATCGAATAATGTGAACTATCGGCCAGACTTATGGAATACAAGCCCAAATGGCAAAGGCCTAGAACTCAACAAAGGCCATTCCAAAAGCATAAGAGCTTTCATCAAAGACACATATGCACCTAGGCACTACACTCAAAGACACCACAATTACCCAAGAAAGGCAATTGCTAAAACACATATGCAGCATACAGAAAAAGAGATGATATGTATGAACCTGGGACTCCCCAAGCAATTTGCCAGATTAATTATGATTATGGCAGACTCGATAGATGGCAACCTCTTGAGTCAAATCATTTGGCTATAGGTTGGTTGGATCATCTTATAATTTAACCCCTCAGACCCGCATACAAGTATGGGTACCTAAAACTTAATTTCCTTGATTGCGAGTTCAAGAATGTACAGTGCCAAGGAACCTGGTACATGGATAGTGGCGCCCGGACATATGATAGGAAATAAGAGAAATCACAAAATTCAAGGAAGTCAAAGGAGCAAAAGTCATATTTGGGGAAATGAAGCTCCTGGTGAAATATAGAGGCATTGGATCCATCAAGAGCAATGGATTAGAAATCACAGATGTTGCATATGTTGAAGGACTAAACTTCAATTTACTAAGCATCGATCCAACTCGTGACAAGGGCTACAATGTTGGATTCAACATGGGAATATGCCAAATCAAAGATATTGAATCAAATGAAGTTGTCTTTGCAAGGAAATAGAAATAGAAAAAATATGTATGTAGTGGATTGGTCAACCGCAACACCCAATACCGCTACTAGCAAAGAGCACACAAATCAATCAAGTCAGGCACAAAAAAGCTGAGTCACCAATTTCAAAACAATTAACAAGTTGGCAAGAAGTCATCTTGTAGAAGGACTTCCGCACTCAAGATACAAGAAGGAGAGTATATGTGATGCATGTCGAAGGAAAACAAATCAAGTCGCTGCTCAAAGAAAAGACATGCCCATCCTCAACAAGAATATTGCATCCGCTTCATATGGATCTATTTGGCCCAAAGGAACCAAAAAGCATAAGTGGAAAGAAATACACCTTGGTGGTAGTAGATGACTACTCAAGATATACATGGATAATATTCATGTGCAAGAAGAAAGAAACTCTACAAAAACTACCACAACCGATGAAGAGGATACAAAATGAGAAGAGTCAAACCATTATCAAAATAAGATCGATAGAGGAACCGAGTTTGTCAATGGAATAATAACTCAAGATCTTGTATTGAGAATGGTATTGGTCATGAACTATCACCGCAAGGACTCCACAAAGAGAATGGAGTTGCGAGAAAGAAGGAACAGACCCCTCAAAGAAGCAAGAAGGACCATGTTAGTCAAGCAGGTTACTAAAAAGATTTTGTCTTTGAAGCAATTAACACACTTGCTACACCCAAAACAGATGTATGATAAATAGACAAAACTAACAAAGACTCCCTATGAGATCCGGACTGAAGAAAAAACCAAATGTTGCATATTTCAGGATATTTGGATGTAAATGCTTCATCCACAACAATGGCAAAGACAACCTAAAGGCTTTTGATGCTAAAGGCGATGAGGTATCTTCAGATACTCAACAAAGCAAAGCCTCTGAGAATACTCAACAAAAGAACTATGGTTACGAAGAATCCATTCATGTAGTATTCGATGAGCCAAATGTAAATGGGGAAGACATTGAAGAGTCACCGATAAGTCAATCATCCAACCTTACAAAGAGTCCCTATGCGCCAAGCCGAAGCAGGATTATCAATTCAAAGAAGATGAGATAGCCGAATCTCAAAAGCAAAAAAATTTACGTACCTAAGTGATTACGAGAGAGTCGACCACAAAGAACACAACCGCAAGTCGATCAATCCACTAACTTACTCCAACCTCGATGTAAGATGGCCGAGAGACCATCCACCGTAACTTGTCATTGGAGATATAAGAGAAGGTGTCAAAATAAGATCCAACTCAACAAGAAGCTATGTTCACATGCTTCATCTCGCAAATAGAGCCAAAAGATGTGTCACAAGCATTGGATGACACACATTGGATTCAAGCTATGCAAGAAGAGTCAATCGGTTTGAGAGAAATAAAGTATGGGAACTAGTGCAAAGACCCATACATCAAAATGTTATTGGAACCAAATGGGTATTCGTAAATAAGATGAACGAGGAAGGTTTTGTGGTAAGAAACAAAGCAAGACTGTAGCCAAAGGATATTGTCAAGAAGAAGGGATAGATTTTGATGAAACATTTGCCCTCGTAGCAAGATTGGAAGCTATAAGGATGTTTCTTGCCTATGCAGACTCACAAGAATTTCATTGTATATCGGATGGATGTAAAAAGTGCATTCCTAAACGGTTTATTGGAAGAAGAAGTATATGTTGAACAACCTCCGTGGATTTGAGCGAAGACTCTTGGAGACAAGGTATACAAACTCAAGAAAGCCCCTGTATGGATTGAAACAGGCACCCGAGCATGGTATGATACCCTCGTCACAATTCCTAACGAGAATGGATTCACAAAAGGAAAAGTAGATAGAACACTTTTCTTAATTCAAGACAAGAAGAGTATACTTGCTTGTTCAAATATATGTGGATGACATCATTTTTGGATCCACTAACAAAGAGTCAGTGTGAAAAATTCTCAAACCTCATGCAAAGCAAATTTGAAATGAGCATGATGGGAGAGTGACATTCTTCCTTGACTCCAAGTGAAACAAAACAAGGATGGAACCTTCATAAGTCAAACAAAATACACCGTAGATTTAATGAAGAAATTTGGTATGGAGGAGAAGTCTTCAGAAAAATACCAATGAACACATCACCAAAATGGACATGGATGCGGATGGCAAGCCTCAGATCAAACAAGATACTGAGCACTTATCGATCATCGCTTCTATCTCACAAAGAAGCGGGCGCCGACATCACCTTTGTTTGTAGGTGTATGTGCAAGATTTCAATCTGCTCCAAAAGAGAGCCATATGACAAAGAAATAAGAGAATATTGAGATACTTGAAAGGAAGCCAAGAAGAGGCCTATGGTATCCAAAGGAAGGTGGATTCAAGCTAATTGGCTATTCGGACTCGACTACGCCGGATGCAGAGTGGACAGAAAAGCACTTCGTGCACTGTCAAAATGCTAGGAAACAGACTAATTTCCCGGTTTAGCAAGAAGCAAAACTCAATAGCCACCTCTACAAATGAGGCGAGAATACATAGTTGGGGCAAACAAGTGCCCAAGTCCTATGGATGAGACAACAAATGAGACTATGAAGTTGAAGAAAAAGAAATTCCAATCATGTGTGATAACACAAGTGCCATTGCAATCACTCAAAATCCTCTGTGTTGCACTCAAAAACAAAACATATAGATGTCGATATCATTTCATAAGAGATCATGTTGAAAAGAAGGACATTATCTTGGAATACATCTCAACCGATAAACAACTAGCCGACATCTTCACAAAACCATTATGTGAGTCAAGATTTGAAGAACTCAAGCATGAGTTGGGGTTGATTGAGCCGAGCACACTCGCACAAATCAAAGAAGAGCATTAGAACAGAAAAAGAAGTGAAAAGAGCCGAGAACAAAAAAAAAAAAAACAACAACTCAAGAAATCACCAGATCGGAAAGACAATTACACCGAGTCACCGATAAATGAGTCACCAAGAGAATCATGAGGAGTAGAGTTAAATCGGCTAAGAGATAAGTTTTGAATAACTTATGAGCAAAGTAACAAAACGCAATGCTTTTTGACTTAATGAATGTTTTAAGAGACACGTCGAGATAATGATGATGTGTACGGACATAAAGCCGCACACCAAGCCTATGATTGGATATAAATGCCGCCGCATTAAATACGAGACATGAATCGCTCAATATGCGTGCGAAATCCAAGCCGTTGATTTCGATCACAATTCAAAACCGTCTCTGCACGCCCTTTCATAAACCATATTTAAACCATTTTCGCCTCGTTTCTCACACTTCTAAAAACTGTTCAATCTCTTTCTCTCAAAAGGCAAAGGCAAATACTCTCGAAACCCTATCAACCTTCAAATCAATTTCTCGAGTTTTTCCTTGAAATTATTCTCGAGAAATGGCACCAACTTACAACTTTACTAAGTTAGGAAAGCAAATCCACACCGGTTCGACGGATTTCGACGAATGGTGAAGCGGTCCGATGACACCCTGGTAAAGAAAATCGCGAAAAGTTGGAAACGCCCCACTAAAACCGCTTCTAACGCTGAATATCCTATGACCTATTTGGAGGAGGTCGCACAATTCTACGTGAATGCCGAGATTCACGACGAAGGAATCAAGTCATCTGCTTCACGGAAGCAATGACTATCACCGCCAAGATTTGGTGAATATTGCTCACTACCTGCGGAAGGAGCAAATCGAGATTAAGGAAGCCGATGTAAACTTGGGCCGACGCATGGAAAGAAATAGCCAAGTCCGACCTTGCGACAAAATTATATACACAAAGAAACAAGAGATCACAAGGAGGATTATCACAAATTGTTGGACATAGTTGCCAAATGTATCGACATCAAATTTGGCAAATTTGACCAACTATCAAAGGCAAAGTGGTTGTGATGGCTGCAATCATCGAAGAAAAGAAGATAAACCAAATTTGCGGGTTTATCTACAAAGCAGACTGCCCGAACGTGGGAACAAGTCCTTCAAAGAAGATGGCACATTTGGAGGATCCCTAGGATATGGCCTAGTGATTGGCCGCATCGGGTGAAAGGAGTACCTCTTAGACATGGGAAGGCTTTCCATGTCAACAAGAGGATGTTCGTAGAGCTAACCTCTCTGGTGCTCGGCGAGCTTATGCCAAGAGAGTGACACTGTGAGGGGGGAATCACCGACCCAAGATACAAACGCTTCCTCTCCACCTAAGAAGAAAGCGCCCCTGCACCGCTAAGAAGATCACGCCCCTGCAAAAAAGAAAACCAAACATGCTCCCGCCCGCAGCAGAAATCACCTGCCCAGCCAAGAAATCGTGTCACCCGCCCCTGCAGGCAGGCCGGTCGAGAAGGACTCACAAATGCCTTCTCCGATCGTCAAAAGGAGGAGAATCGACAAGCCTGACGGCCAGCTCCTCCGAAACAAACACCAAAGACCGCCCCGCCGCCAAGACTCGAGGACACCGCCTCGAACCAGAAATTCCCCGTACAAACCAGAGACGAAGAAGACTCGTCAAGCGGCATCGAACAAGAGAAACCAAACGAGTGAGTCGGTTACTCGGCTAGCACAAATACAGGAGACTATCGGAGAAGTAAAGTCTCCGATGTAGTTGTTGAAACAAAAGTCTCATGGAGGCGACCAGCAGAGGCAACTCAAGACACAAATTGTAGCTCACACAACCTAAAGCACAAGAAGAACCAAACCCTTGCGGACAAATGATGTAATGATCCTATCTCCACCTTACCCGTACATCCAAAATCGTCTGCGTGAGTGGAGAAAATGGAAGTTGAGCAAGTCAAGGGAACAGTTCCAACGGCTCGAATTCATAGAAGAAGAAGAGGAACTCGCTAAATTTCTTGGATCGACTACTCGTGCTCCCAGACTTGATGAGGACAATCTGCTTAGACATCCCGCAAATCTACAAGGACAGGAGAGAGCAAAGCAAGTCAAGAAAAAGCCAAGCACGTGAGAAGGCAAGTATCCGCCCTATCTCCGCACCATAGAACACTTCCATCCTCTCCTTGATGTCTTCTCCGAAAGTGACGAGGAACCAGAGAATGCTGCTGCTACGAAGAGTTACAAATGCAAAGCAAGCATTGCATGAATCAAGAATCCTTCACGAGCAAAGACGATGGAGGGACCAGGAGAGTCCTCCGTAACACAACCGAAATCGATCCAATGGGAGTGGTTCAAAAAATAGCCACCGATTCTTGCCGCTACCACTTCCCCACTCAGAATCAAGAAGGCAATAAGGAAATGGCGATGAAACTGGCTAGTGGGGACCCCAATCGAGCCAACCCCTATTGAAAGTGTGCTACCACCGCCCCAACTACTGAACCATCAATTGAAACAGACGGGAGTTTGGAGACGAGTGACCCCACTCCAAGTCACTCACCGGGTGCGCCGGGCCGAGGGGAAACTCCCTCCACCGCAGCAAGGCCGGAGGATGCTTTTGCGCAAATGACTCGACAAAGAAGCAAGGAGGCGAAGAAGAGAAATTACAATCACTAGAAGAACAAAGAAGTTGCCATCAACGAAGCTCGAGATAGTTGAGACTGCCTCACCGAGATGCCAACCGCTTTGAAGGCTAATGACGCCGCCGATGCGGTGAGGCAGAGCACGGAAGGGATGCAGGGAGTTAACACTGGGGGCGATGAAAGTGCAATCCATGGGGTTGAGACTCCAATGGATGCCATCAGAAGACCCTAAGACACCGACATCACGAAAAGGAGGACCAAAACCTCGCAGAAGAGAGACCGCCGGAGGAAATGAAGGCCCACGGGAGGTTGAGACGCCCCGGGGTAAAGAGGTCAAGTAGAGAACATCCCTCCCGCAATCATCGACTCATCCGAGAAGGAGATCGATTGCACTTCATGATTCCCAGGACAACCCCGATGTCACTTTTCTCGGGATCGAAGACGAAGAAGAAGTCGAGTCATCCCCATGACAAATCCAAAAGACTCACCATGCGGATGTTCCAAGTACGAGTAAGTCGATCCCAAGACTACTCGTCAAACTTTTAACTTTGATGATGAGCCACCTCTAGAAATCTCATCATCGTCCGATGACGCCGCCGATAAGGCCGAGGATAAGTCAACCGAAAAGGAAAAATCACCGAGACCAACGAAGTCATAAGACAAAGGCTGGGCTCAAGCGAAGTCTATTTCACAACCAAACCCAATTTGAACTCAAAACCTCTCGCTCCGCTCCTCAAGCTACAACTGGATCGATTCCCAAAAGAACTTCACGCGCACCGCTCATCATCGAATGATCCCGGTCGGCGGTGATGAATCTTTTGTGGAATCTTTCCCTTTCTCACCGGAGATACCGTAACTCCACGAAGAGTCGAAAACGAGCAAGCACATTATCACGCATCACTCTGTTTTTCACTCGTGCACCATTGTTCCAAATGATTTTGATTTCGATTAGTATGGCCATCACCGCAATGAAGAATCACCAAGTTGACGAAGAAGTGTTCAAGGCACTCTTTTTTGAAGTTGAAAAGATGGAGAGGCATCGAGCCTCTTTGGACATGCGATTGGACAACAGAGATGCCACCCTTACAAAAATGACTTAAGAGGCATAATTCGAATAATAAGGGAATGGTGGCAACATCGAATCAATGCGTGTGGAACAGGTGAGATACTTGAGAACCTTGTTCAACAAGTCTGGTGTGGAGAGTCAAAATGTTGATGCGAAACGGCTGAGGAACACATTGAACATATGCATGAAGCTCACACCGCCGAGATCAAGGCCACTGCGTGAGCGTAATGCAAATGATATACAAATGTTTGGAAGAACACATGACAAGAAAATTCAGCCTTCTCATGGCCGAGATGAAGCCGATTTCACAGAATCCAACGCTACTCGGCTCAATTCGTCCGCATACAACGCAGCAGACTTGAAGCAAAATTCAACTATCGAAGACTCGACTTCATGCTTGCCAAAGATGTTCCCTGGGTTCCTCTATCCTTTGATGATGCCAAAAAGGGGGAAGAGGAATACCTTAAAGCAAAGAAAATCCGGTTTGAAAAGAAAGGAGCGATTGAGAAAGAAGCGGTGAGAAGGGAAAATCACCGAGGAAATTTTGAAACTAAAGAAAGGAAAATCAATGAGGGGGGGATCAAAAGATATGACTTTGATGATTGCACAAACCCCCAACAGGGTCCTGTCACAAATGACATTATAAGCGACAAACTCCCCATGACTCTGCCACTCCAACACTCTGCTTCTATTGGCCGAGAAGAGAAAAGCAATTGAAGCGGGGATGAAGGAGGTGGAAGGAAGAATGGATGCCAGGGTGATGAACATCTTGAAAGAACACGGAGGCATTCCACGACAGAGACACGTATGCCATTTCGTATGTCGGGACAGAGCCAAGATCGGTGACGAATTCAAAACGCTCGAATCAAGGATATTTTGCAAATATGTCCATGGCTCAAGCTTGGGACTGTCTTCGGGAAAAGGGTCTCACATTATGTGAAGAAGTCGACAGACAATGAGACAACCTAGATCACTCTGGTCACTCACTCCGCTGGGCACTCACCGGAAAGAAGAAGGCCCCGTCTGATGAAGATACGCCCAGCAGGTAGAGGAAGAAGCGGCGATGGAGGAAGAAGCTTGACCTAGGCCTCGCCCAAGAATATTGAATACGTAGATCCGGGGAAAGAAAGGAGGGATCTACTGGGTGGGCTTGACCAAGTGGCGAACTTGCGAGTGGCTAAAACTAACGCCGAGTATGTAAAGAGAATAGAAGAAAAAACAAAAGACAAACTCAGCTATGGCGGAGAGACAGAAAGAACAAGGAAAGATGAAGCTGCCAGGAAGGCATATGAGAAGAAAAAAAGAAGAAGCGACTAACGAGAGAAGAAGAGAAGAAGATGCAGATCAAGATGAAAGAAGGAGACAAAGGAGATGAAGTGTTCATTGTCCAACCCTTCTTGTATTCTATATGTAAATACATACAATGTAAGTCTTCTCCGTAATAAAGCTATAAATTTTTCTATTTTTTTGTGAAGACAATTACATACTCGATACACCTTGTAAACAAATTGTGTTAAGTACAAGAATGATATGATCAATAAAAAGATTGATTCTCACGCATACATTCTATGTCAATACACTATCTCGTATGTATCTTTGTTATTTGCATCTTTGTATGATTTAAGTTTTGGCATCATCAAAAAGGGGGAAATTGTTAGGAATTTTATTGTTTAGATTTTGATGAATGCCATGTAAAACTTAGAATAGAAAGTTGGCACCCCAATTCTTGCAAAAATGTATTGTAACAATTAGAGCCGGCCAAGCCGAGTTAAGTCACCTACGCCCTAACATGCAAGAAGACAATCAAGGCTTGAAGGAAAATCACTGAGACACAGTTTGAGTCAAAGAAGAAGAGTGACAGAAACTCGATCGGGGCTAAGCGGTGAGATGCAATTGTGAGTGGAACATCGATCAAGTCAACTCAAGAGAAGCTCTCAAGTCAAGTGACAAGAGTCATCCAATGATTGGAAGTGACTCTAAGTCACCTGGGAAAGCAAGGAAAAGCAATCAAGTCGAGATAATCGAAAAGAACCGTTGCACAGAAATCAAGAGATTTACTTAAACAAGTAATATCTCCATACTACCTTTCTTGAAGTGCTCAGTCCCTGAAGCGTGCAAAAGGAATGAACCAATGGGAAGCACTACACCGTGTCAGAATCCTGAAAAGGTGATAAAACAATTCATACGAGGAAATGGCAATTCCAAGAACTGCAAGCCAACGACTGCAAAGTGACTTTCAAAAATGAGCCTATCTCTTCAACGGGCAAATTTTTGAAAGTTCACTATAAAAGGCTGAGGAGTTTGTTTGAGAAAAAAGCATGAATGACACATACGTGAGATATACAAGCACATTAGAAAAACTGAAACAACCTCAATCCTCAAGCCTACATCTCGAAGTACATCAATCCAACACTTACCTGTGAAGGAAAGAGAACTTCAATTAGTTGAAGAGGAAAATACTGAAAACAAGGGGTCTACATTCCAGGAAGGATTGTAGAAAGGTTCAAGGCTGAACCAAGTCTTAAGCTCTTGGAGGGCTTCGTGATCAAATCCAAAGTGCTTAAGCAAGTGAGTCAGAGTAGCAAGCGCAAATGCCTGTGAAGAAGCCGAGTCGCACGAAGCCGGTGAGTGATCAAGGCGTCTCCGATCGAGTCCCAAAGGATCAAGTCGGCCGTTGTGATCAAGACTTGTATCCGGATCATACCACTTTGTAAACCGATCATTACTTAGTGAATTCCTCCAGGAGTTGGAGAAGAGAGGAGTAGAAGAATTACCCCATCTTCGAACCTCTATAAAAACTTTATTGTGTCATTTACATTTCAAAGATTTAAATTTATGCACTTTTAATTGCTTATATCTCATGATAAATTTGCTATCCATTTGATAATTTATAAGTACTAAATCAAGTCAGAAAAAACTTGCTTAATCAAACTTAAGGGTGTTAAGTCTTCCACTGAAAACAAAACCACAATTGAGTCAATTTATAGCCAACAAATTGAGTTACTCTATTAATAAATTCACCAAAGTTGATTGAGAGATTAACTCTCTTGAGTGACTAATTCGATTGTCCATCAAGGACACAACCAGTGTAGAACTCAGAGATTTAAAAGGCCTAAATCAAAAATTTGGTAAGGTTTATTCAACCCCCCTTCTAAACCTTACACTTACACCCCTTGGGACCTACATTAAGCCCAAAATACATGCAAAATACCACCAATCAAACCCCAAACTTAAACTTGATGATCCCGGTCAACACTTTATAAACAAGACAACACAATTGGGGACAAGAAGAGCAACTCAAGAACACCGCATCACAATTCATGTCATCTATCCATAGACATCAAGCATAAACCAACCAAGTTTCAAATAGCTAACACGGAGCACAAGTCTATTAAAATCATGGTAAAACACTTCAAATCACGCCTCTCAGGGATAAAGTGTATACTCTACTCACTAGAATAATATTGGACGTGTATTCGCTCAAATCATATCAATGTTGAAGAATTACCATATGCTTGCAAATCGTCTCACATCTCCGCCACTCGTTTGTATGCAATTCACAAATCATAAAGGACTTTGTTTATGGTTGTAATGAAGGCTCTTTGGTTAAGGTAGGAAATATGGATAAAGTGACTCAACCTCAGCGTATAGATTGGTAAGCACATCGTTTTTCTCTAATGATATTCTAATACCAACCAATTATGTACTCCCAATCGCCTTTATATCTTATCACCTCTCTATTTCTCCTTTCTTTTTCATACACATCAATCTCTTTCGCCTTACATCACAATTTCCAGCCTATTTCTAGTACATGCCGACTCACTTATCCAGTCGCGTTTTTTTTTTTTTTTTTTGTTTTGTGAGTATCCTCATTTTTCTCCTTTTTTTTTTATTCCCAATCATCAATCATACAAACTATTTTCTAATTTCTTGATATCCCTTCATTCAATCATTTATTCTATCCTTTACTCAATGCTATACGCTCAAGTTTAGGATAACAGATATATCAATTTAAGTTCTAAGGCTTGAAATGTGGCTATCAAAAATCGTGGTAATAGGCTCAAGTTGGCTAACTAGGAAAATCAAATATCATAAGGTAGCAAAAGGCAAAAAGGCTTGAAAGGCTTAACAAAAATGGCCTAAAATCATTTTCATGAATGCATACAACATGTGACCTTGACGGAGATACCGAGCAAGTTCTAGAATTCAAATCAACATGAATGACACACTCAATCGCAAACAAGATCGCATATGATGAAAGCAAAGAAAGGCTCAAAAGCTCACAGGCTTGTAAGTGCATAATTCAAAGCATTTTAACCATGATCCCAATAAGCACATGCTCCATATTAATTATTCTCAACCCGATCAACTCACACTCAACATCTAATTCAAAACAACATGAACTAATCCGCAAATGCTCCCAAGATCAAGACCTCAATCAAAACACACAAAACACACAATAGCGGTCAACTCACTCCCTAACTACTAGAAAGCAATAAACGTGCTAAAGCGATAAACATGCTAAAACTATAAAAAAAATCAAACATCTAATGCATCGCACCCTATATGATATGCTCTACATGCAACTAAATGAATGCAAACGCCACACCCATCAATAAAATTACTACCTCTCCCCCAAACTTGAATGAAATTATAGCGCATAAAAGAGAAGGTAGAATTTCAAAGAAAAGTGTGGATAGGACTGGATTACTTGTGGGGGTGGCGGCGGGTAGCCTTGGGAGATATGCCAATTCTCGATTCGTAGTACCGCCCGCAATATCTCCGACTCCCGCCGCTCGTGTGCTTGGTTCCACAAGCTCGCATATGGTACCTTTGATCTTGGACTTCTTGGTAAGCACGAAATCACTCCTATCTTTGGCGCAAGCTTTCCTCAAATGCACAGAACCTCGCCGTGATCATACTGCCCCCACGTTCTCGCCTTGGCAAGAGCTCTCTTCGAATATCAGCCGTCCCCCGTGGCCGCTCCGATCGAAGCTTCCTGTTGGAAGTCTTGCTCAAACCCCTCTCCCGCCTATCGTACTCCTGTGCCTCCATGACCAAGTCTTCTTCATCGAACAACCCGCTATCCTTCGCCTCTTTCGCGCCGCCAAACCCCGCATGACTCGATATGCTCCTGAGTCTGAGGCTTGATTGATTTGGTTATCAATTCTTGTTGTGAGTCATGCGGGTTAGGAAGGGAAACGAAGACCCGACTTTTTGTTGAAAACAGAGGGATATTCTCCTCATTATTGATGATCTTCATGGTGAGAAGGGCGCTCATGTTAATGCTTCGACTGCCCGCTAATGGTTCCATGCGGCTTATGTCAACCCCAAAATGTTGTGCGATTGGGGTTATCATGCCCCCAATTAGTATTTTCCCTGCTTCATGTTGTTGTACGTAGATGGCGTGTTCCACAAAGTATGCCGCCATATTATAAGGGGTGCGATTGAGCATACACCAAAGTAGGTATAGCTCTCTCGCTTGCATACCCCCATTGTTGTACCGGGCGAACACAGAATGGGCCGTTACTTTTTGAATGTAACGGAATATAGGGTTGCGGAGTGAGGAAGCCTTGGAGGTGCGTCTTTGCGTATTGCATGAGCCCCGTGTCGGGAGTTTCGACCAACAATCGCCGTAAAGCACGCGAGTCGTAATTTGCAGCCGTGTTCGGTATGGGGCGTCCGATGGTACCCCAAAAATTTGATTAAGTTCGGCAATAGTGACGGTTCTCCATTCATTGCCCAACTTGAACTGGATTTCCCGAGGCTCACTCCGTGGTCGTGTTGCCGTGACATGAACGATGGCTTAAGAACTCTAGTGTGAGTATCTTGTAGGTTGGCCACCCCTTGCATAAATGCGTCCATCCAACTCGATCAAACATTTGCCATACCTCCTCGTGTATCCCGAAAGCTCGGGTACATTCGTCGTATAGCGTGTAGGTGCGAATGAACGATGGATGAGCCGGTTCCATTTATCCAGTATTTCGTTTTCATTAATAGTGAGCCCGTAAGCCTCGGGGCTGTCCGGGTGTGGTGGCGCTCGAGCGGCCGCGGCTCCCCAACCTCGTCTTCCTCGGTTTGGTCGTGGTTCCAATTTAGTACCTGGCAAAACAATCGTGAGAATCCATACTTGCCAAGTAAAAACAAACAATGAATTAATACAACAATTTCACTAGAAGTATAGTAGCTCATCATCAACAATTCGATTCATAATCAAGCGTTCAATTCACATACCAATATAATTGCCGAGAATCCTAGCTCCTAACCTCCTAAACAATCTAACACAAGTATAATCCATCAAGCAATCAACTAAATTCATCACAATTCAACCACCCACCAAGTGTTCGATAAAAAGCCCCATAGAAAATTCCAATTAAACATATGGCTCAAGTATCACACAAGCATCATATATCAACCCTAGTTCATAATCCTCAAGAAATTTGACATAAAATTTTCAATTCATACCTTAATTTTCGAGAATTAGAAGAGGGTTGGATTGTTGAAACCCTAGGTGCTATCTACCCCAAATCCTTGCTTCCAAGCAAATTCAAACGTGTAATTCGTGTTTAGAGTAGTGTGGGAGGTGAGTAGTGATGATATCTAGAATGAATTTTTGAAAAAATTTGGAGGGGGAGTTTTTTTCTTGCTTGTCCGTGCGTGAAGGGAGAAAGATGCTGTGAGCAAAATAAGGCCTGCCCGTCGGTTTTAAGCCTTCCCAGGCATGAGCATGGGCGTGCTCATTCGGCACGGGTCGCCCGTGCTGGGGGCCGCAAGATTGCTCCCAAAAAACCCTTAGGTAGCACGGGCGTGCTCATTCGGCACGGGTTGCCCGTGCTGTGGGCCGAAAGATTGCTCCCAAAAAACCCTTAAGGAGCACGGGCCATGCCAAACGGCACGTGTGGCCCGTGCTAGGGCCCGAACTTTGGAGTCCTGAATCTGGAAAGGGCACGGGCGTGTCCATACGGCACGGGTTGCCGTCTTTGAGTCTGAACCTTGTGTTCGATTTTTTTTTTTTTTTTTTTAACCAATGAAAGCAATAAAATCCTAACTTAGGAAAGGGAAAGGAACAAATTAAGAAACATGGGAAGAAATAAAACAACAAAACCATTGGGTTGCCTCCCAACAAGCGCTAAATTTAACGTCTATAGCTTGACGCCTGTTTAGTTGATCATGGCTCTAGCAATGTGAGGCGTGTCACTTCCTCCTTTTGCTCCCTACTCAAGTAATGCTTGATTCTCCGCCATTCACCATGAATGTCTCCCCATCTCGGCTCAATAGCTCCACTATTCCCTGGAGGATTTAACACTTTCTTTATCACAAACTACCCGACCATCTGACTTAAGCTTTCCGGAAAGAGTTTAAGACGTGAGTTAAACAAAAGGACTTGTTCACCCTAGTAAAAACTCCCTCTTTTTTATCATTCGATCGTGCCATCGTTTGGTTCGCTCCTTGTAAATCCGGGAATTTTCATAGGCTTCATCCCTAATTCCTCCATCTCATTCAGTCAAGAGCCTCTTTTCACCCGCCGCTTGGAAGTCAAAATTCAACTTCTTTTACAGCCCAAAACGCCTTATGCTCTAATTCGACGGGCAAGTGACACGATTTCCCAAGACTAACCGATACGGTGGTGTGCCCAAGGGTGTCTTGTATGCGTCCGATATGCCCATAGTCGTCATCTAGCTTCATGGCCCAATCTTTGCGATTTATGTTCACTGTTTTCTCTAAAATCGCTTAATCTCACGATTGGATACCTCTTTGTCCGTTTGCTTGCGGATGGTATGCTAATGCCACCTTGTGCTTAACCCCGCATTTCGCAAGTAGAGTGCTCATTAATTTATTCACAAAGTGTGACCCCCGTCGCTAATCAAAGCTCTCGGGGTTCCAAACCGAGTGAATATATTTTTCTTCAGAATTTGAGCACTACTCGCGCATCATTGTCCGAGCTTAATAGCTTCAACCCATCGAGATACGTATTCCACCGCAAGTAGAATGTATTGATAGCCCGACAAAGATGGGAAGGGGCCCATGAAGTCGATCCCCACACATCGAAGAGTTCAACTTCCATCACATTGGTCATTGGCATCTCATGTCGCCTCGAGATGTTTCCCATCCGCCGGCACCTATCACAACTTTGTACAAATAGATAGCAATCGTTAGATAATGTAGGCCAGTATAATCCACTTTGTAATACCTTAGCCGCCGTGCGCGCTGGACCGAAATGTCCTCCGGAAGGTGAAGAATGGCATTGCTGTAGAACTCCCTCCCACTCTTCTTGAGGTACACATCGTCGAATGATGGTGTCGGCGCACCTCTTAAAGAGCGAGGGGATCGTCCCACATGTAAAACTTGACATCATGGAAGAACTTCTTCTTTTGATAAGATGATAAATCCGGAGGCAAAACCCCTGCAACCAAATAATTAACAAAATTGGCATACCATGGGAATTTAGCTTGTAGCATCGTGTTGCTCATCGGGAATTCCTCCTTAATTGCCTCCGTGATTTCTTTCTCCTCCTTCTTGTATTCTAGTCCGGACAAGTGATCGGCTACTACATTCTCGCACCCTTTCTATCCCGAATCTCCACATCGAATTCTTGTAGCAAGAGGATCCACCGAATCGATCTCGGTTTGGCATCCTTCTTGTCAAACGGATATTTAATTGCCGCGTGGTCGGTGTGGACGATCGTCTTAGTCCCAATCAAGTAAGATCGAAACTTGTCGAATGCAAACACGATTGCTAGCATTTCCTTCTCGGTGGTAGTGTAATTTTGCTTGGGCAATCGTCTAAGGTTCTGCTCGCGTAGTAGATGGCTCAACATCTTGTCTCGTTTTCGACCCAAAACAGCCCCAACCGCAAAGTCGGCATCACACATTAGTTCGAAGGGTTGACTCCAATCCGAACTACTAGAATGGGTGCTGTCACTAAAGCCTTTTTTTTCGAGAATTTCAAAAGCACCAAACAATCATTGGAAAAATTGAAAGCAGATCTTTTTCTAATAACGACTTAAAGGTTTAGTGATTTTAGAAAAGTCACGGATAAACCTTCTCGTAGAATCCGTGTCCTAAGAAACTTCGAATGGCTTTTTCGTTTGTTGGAGGTGGGAGTTTCTCGATTGCCACAACTTTCGCTCTATCAACTTCCAAACCTGCGAAGAGACTCGGTGGCCTAAAACAATGCCATCTCGTACCATGAAGTGGCACTTTTCCCAATTTAAAACAAGGTTAGTCTCCTCGCATCTCTGCAAAACTAGAGAAAGGTTATTCAAGCAATGGTCATATGAATCTCCAAACATAGAAAAATCATCCATGAAAACCTCCATTATTTTCTCAATGAAATTATGAAATATAGCCATCATGCATCTTTGAAAAGTAGCGGGTGCGTTACAAAGTCCAAATGGCATCTGCGAAATGCAAAGGTACCATAGGGGCATGTAAAGGTCGTCTTCTCTTGGTCTTCCGGCAATCATGATCCGATTATACCCGAATAACCATCGAAAACAATAATAATCATATCCCGCCAAACGATCAAGCATCATATCAATAAAGGGAAGGGAAAGTGATCTTTGCGAGTAGCATCATTCAACTTCCTATAATCAATACAAATTCTCCATCCAGTTACTACTCTAGTCGCTATAAGCTCATCACTCTCGTTTCTTACTACCGTCATCCCCCTTTCTTCTAAGACCACTTGTACCGGACTTACCCAAGAGCTATCGAAATAGCATAAATAATTCCAAAGATCTAACCATTTTAAAACTTCTTTTCTAACGACTTCTTGCATTATAGGGTTTAATCTTCTTTGATTTTGCACCGAAGGTTTGTAGACATCTTCCATTCTAATTTTATGCATCACAATCGATGGACTAATGCCTTTCAAATCGAAATTGACCAACCTATCGCCGACTTATGTTTTCGTAATACCCTAAGCAATTTATCGAGTTGAACTGAAGTTAAAAGTGATGATACGATTACGGACTCGTGTTATTCGCTCCAAGGAATGCATATTTGAGATGCTTGGGCGGGGTTTGAGTTCGGTTCGATTTGGCCTCTTCGGAAGGTAGCACAGCGGCCCGTCTTTGATGAGCACGGGCCGTGCCATCTCAGCTCTCTTCAAAGATTCCCGCCGACCTTAGCACGGGCTGCCCGTCTTTGATGAGCACGGCCGTGCCATCTGCGCTCCTTCAGCGTTCCGCCCGACCTTAGGCACGGGCCGTCCGCCGCCTCTTTTCGTCAATTTTTTTGTCGGCCATACACACGCCTGGGCGTGCTCAAGGGCACGGTCGTGCGTCCCCGTAGAACCGATTCCCGTCGTTTTTCGCGTGTGTGTCCCTCTTGCACTCCTCGGTAGTTCCCCGCATATTATCCAAAGCACAAACACAATCATACAAGTCTTGGTTATCAATATCAATAGTCAAGTTCGATGTTGAACACGAATGTGTCAAACCAAACTCCAAAGTATCCCAAAACAATGTATGATCCGCATACTCATCAATGCAGGATTCAACTACGTCTATGAATTTACAAGTCTCCACCCCATCATGAAATTGAAGTGCCTTATATATCGTAAATAGAACATGCTCATCATTAACCCGTAACGTGAGCTCTCCCTTTGCACATCTATTAAGGCCTTCCCCTGTCGCTAGAATGGACGCCCAAGTATCAAGGGAACGTCTTTATCTTCCTCCATGTCCAGCACTAAGAAATCCACAGGGAATATGAATTTATCAACTTTGACAAGCACATCCTCGATGATTCCCTTTGGATATGTGAGTGATCGGTCTGCGAGTTGTAAGGTATTTGTAGATGGCTTCACCTCTCCCAATCCAAGTTGCACGAAAATAGACAAGGGCATTAAGTTAATACTCGCTCCTAAATCACAAAGTGCTTTCTTAAAGAAAACATCACCAATAGCACAAGGATAGTGAAACTCCCTGATCTTTCAACTTCGTGGTAGTTTCCTTTGGATTATTGCACTACACTCCTCTGTCAGTTACTTCAAACTAGTCATCTTTCTTTTCTTTGACATAACATCCTTCAAGAACTTAGCATAATTGGGCATCCGCTCCAATGCATCTCGCAAAAAGGAATGTTAATATGCGATTTTTAAAAATATCTAAAAACTTAGCAAATTGTGCGTCTAACTTTTTCTTTTGAAAACGTTGGGGAAAAGGAAGGGAACATTAAGTTTAGAAATATCGGGGTTAGAGGAAGATTTAAGCTTCTCGGCCCCTTTTTTTGTTCAAGACGATGTTCCTCGGCTTGTTCCTTTGGCCTCAACCTCGCCATTTGCCTCGGTTTCCGCATCACCCGGCGCATCGATAGTCGTGTCGAAAGCGCACGGGCTGGCCGTGATGGCGCGCACGGGCCGTGCCGTCCCCGCGATTCTTCCGAATTTTCTCGGTATTTTCGGCCCCTCGTATTCCGTTCCACTCCTCGAGACGAATGGCTTTACACTGTTCTTTTGGGTTTACCTCGGTGTTGCTCGAAACGGCCTTTTGATGCCGCCCACCAATTATTGTAGCTATTTGACCAATTTGGGTCTCAAGATTCTTCATCCGGACCCCGGTTGGGTGACATGGTTTTCGATCTTATCCATCTTTGCCTCATCCTTGTTGAACCTGTTCCTTGTCTCGTTCATAAATGAGGTGAACATGTCTTCCATGGTTGGTTTAGGATCTGCAGTAATAACTCCATTAGTCACATTAAACCCCGGTGGTGGTTGCATCACGTTCTTTGTGTTCGCATAGGAGAAATTTTCGTGGTTCCTTAGGCTCTGATGGTAATGAGTGGGATTTTGATTGTTCCGAAATTGTTGAAATTCCTGTTATTCACGTAATTTGCTTCCTCTATCAGATCTAGAGAAACTCCCCAAAGACTGCACCGCGCGTTTACCTCATTTGCCTTTGTCAATGTACTCAATTGATTGGTCAAGACGGCCATTTGTGCTGTCAACTCTTTAATTGGATCTGAATCAGAAACTTCAGCTACCCTTTTCACGTTAGTCCTCTCGGAGGGCCACCGATAGCTATTCATGGCCATTTCCTCTAACAAGTTGAATGTATCTTCCGGAAATCTCGCGAGTAGAGCGCCGCCACCGCGGCATCTACAAATGATCTCGTCTGTCCCATCAACCCATTATAGAAAAAACAAAGGCTGCGATCTTCAGAAATCCATGTTGCGGGCACCTCCTCAACAAATCCGGAATCTCTCCCGGCCTCGTACAAAGGCTCGTGAGTCAAACTGGGCCCGAGTGATCTCGCTTTTAAGTCAGAGTGTCTTACTTGGTGGGAAGTATTTAAACAAAACCTCGACTTAGCTCATCCCGATTGTTCACACTCCCCGAGTTAGGGTGCTGTGAGCCGATTCCTAGCCTTATCCCTTAAAGAGAAAGGAATAGGCGAAGACGTATAGCATCATCGATCACCCCATTCATCTTGATAGTATTGCAAATTTGTATGAAATTCGTAAGATGAGAGTTGGGATCTTGACGGAAAGCCCCCAACCGGTTCTCACGTACCATCGAGATCGTGCTTTAGCTCAAAATTATTCGCATTGATCGGGACATTGGCAATGCCACCATAGTTGCGATTGATTGGGCGAATGTAATCGTATATCTTCTTTGTTGGGTCTGCCGGAGCCACTGGAACCTCTCGCATCGTAACTCAACATTGACCCTGTTAGCCTGGTTGTTACCCCCAGTTATTGCCTCTGTTGTTGTCTTCAACTTCGCCATGGTTTGGTCTGTTGTCTTTTCTCGCCGTTTAGTAGCCGCACTATTTCGCCTAGCAAAAGCTTCAACCTCCTGGTATGAACGGTGCTAAGTCTCCTTGCTTTGAGCGGGTGATCATGCACTACCCGAACCAACTAAAGAAAACAAGTTAACCACAATAGAAGTAAAATCGAACAAAATAAAAAAATAAAAAAATGTCCGATTAAGAATAGTTCTATTTATCGCAATATTAGTACTAAAAATTTGATTAATCCCGAAGAATCGGCGCCAAAAACTTGTTCGCCTATTTTTTATAGTTTCACCGCAAGTGTACGGATCGGTTTATAGAATAGGGTTTGCAAGGTCGAATCCACAGGATTAATAAATTAATGTACTAAGTATTGGATTATAATAGTCCTATTTTTATCTAAACTATCGAAATTTGAAGGTTTGGTTTTATTACTACTAAAGCGAAAAATTAATCCTAAAATAACAAAGTAAAGAGCGATTGAAAGATCAAGTATGAAGGGATGGATTCCTGGGTTATGGTTTCAATTAATATCCCACTTTTATGCTCGGAGTTAAGCAAACCAAGTTAAACATATTCTTCTCTATAGACCAATCACCAAAGTAATTTACCCCTCTCTCGAGATGTATGTAAAAGCGTTGATTGGAATATCTATGTTAGCATCTCTACTCAACATGAGATATCCAACTCCCAAAAGTTCAAAAGATTAAAAGATCTCACAAATATTCACAGACTTCTCAATCATGCAATCTATTTGTGTCAAGTACTCAAGATCTAGTATTGAAACTCATCGGTTAGAATTATGAATCAATACATCAAACAAGTTTAGATCAAAGGCCTTTTGATAAAATAAGAATTAAAGCAAAGTACTTGAATAGAGAAAGAAAACATTAACTTCAATTATCCTTAATCATCACATAAAAGTGTTTATTAATCTACTCCCAAACCCAGGAATCACAAGAGTTTTAGCCAGACATTGAAAATAAACAATTCATAGACAAATTATTCATAATCAAAATCTAACTAATTGAAATACAATACGATGGAATGAGTGACTCGGGGATGACGACGATCTCTCGATCTATCTTCAATCCTCGAAGGTGTGGTTGCGGTCTTGATCAATCTCCCGAAGTTTCCGATGAAAAACTGCTCTTTTCTCTGGTTTCTAGGGTAAAAATCAGCGTATCTTCGTTCGTGGCCGCCCCGGGTCTATTTGTACTTCGTTCGGGTCGAAACCTAGTTGAAATTTGACAAACTCTGTTTTCCGACGGCACGGCCGGTTGTGCCCCTTTACGCCCGACCGTCTTTGGGTGCCGAACCTTTGTAGTCTTTCTTGAGGGGCACGGCGTGCCAATATGGCACGGCTGCCGTGCCCTAAACGCACCTTAGGTAACCTTGCTTGGGTCGAGCACGGGTTGTGCTTCAGAGGCACGCCGCCCGTGCTCACCGGAACAATATGCCCATAGACTCTTTTTTCGTTTCTTGCCCGGTTCGTCCAACTTCTTCTCGACTCGACTCCAAACTTCGTCACTTGTGTCAAGTATTGGCGGTTGCAATGCTCGAATTGTTGCCACTATGCCACAAATATAGATAAATTCCTACAAAACGAGCAAAGCGTAATCCAATTCCACAAAACAAGAATACTACCCAATTTACTTGTATAATGCATGCATATTCCCACATTCTAGCCAATATTAAGCCCAAAATACATGCAAAATACCAGTCAATCAAACACCACTGAAACACCAAACACAACTTCAGCCTCTAATGTTGCTTAAATGATTTCTCTGCATGTTGTCCCAGTTATCCAATATGCCAAACCATTTCCAGACATATCTAAAATCAAAATTTTTGGAGTCCAAAATTATAAGTGATGGCAGGATCGTGTATTTATTGTTATTAATATGCATGGGGTTGCCTTTGCTCTCACTCAAACAAAGCCTGAACCTCTTGCTAATCCCAAACACACAGAATCTTGGATATGTCAACAAAGTGCGTAGGCACAAGATCATTAACACACTAACTGATGGTATTTTCAATGTCTAATGTTTGTATAACAAAACAAAGAAAACTCGGGAGTTTATAAATCTTAAATACACTTTATCGAGATCTTTGGAAAACAAAAGTTCATGATTGAAAACTACCACCGCTGGGAGATGACAGGAGACAAAGACATCAAACTGCAAATCAATGAGTATCATAAGCTATTGGAGGATTTGAAAGCGGATAATATTGCACTACAAGAAGAATTCATTGATGGTCTGTTGATTGATAATCTACCTGATTCTTGGAATGACTACAAGCAAAAACTCAAGCACAGATATGAACAATTGCCGTTGGTAGATCTAATTACTCACATTATCATTTTGGACATCAACCAAATGGAGATCAAGGCTACAAAAGCAAAGGAGACAACAACAAAGGCGAACCTAGTGAAGGTGAAAATAAAAATAATAAGTTTGATTCTAAATTTGGTAAACATGGTTACAAACCTAAAGTTAATAACTCTGATACTTACAAGAAAAAGGGTAACTATTATGTTTGTGAAAAGTTGAATCATCATGTGGCTTAGTGTAGAAATAGAGTGAGAAATGGCAATCATCCTAAGCCATCATGTGAAAAAATGTGTTTATCTTGGTGATTCTCGAACTGTAGATGTGGTTGGAAAAGGGAAACTTCTTCTCAAACTCGCATATGGCAAAATTTTGGCTCTCAATGAAGTTCTACACATAGACAACATTAGAGCAAATTTGATCTATGTGGCTCTATTAGGAAAGCCTCGAGTGGAAGTGTTATTTGAGTCTGACAAGATTATAATGACAAAAAACAAGTTTGTGGGGAAAAGGCTATTGTAACTAGGGTCTCTTTGTACTTAATGTTTCCAACGTGATTAATGAAAATGCATCTTCTTTTGCTTACTTGATTGACTCCATTAATTTATGGCATGTTAGACTAGAACATGTTAATGTTAATTATATTCGCAGAATGTAATCACTTGACCTGATTTCTAGCTTAAATAATACCAATATGATTAAATGTGAAATTTGTTGTGAGACTAAGCAAACTAATAAATCATGTTTTTCTGTACATAGAGAAACCGAAATACTTGGCTTAATTCACACTGATTTTGGGGACCTTAACAAACTATGACTAGAGGAGGCAACCGATATTATGTGATAGATAATGATGATTATTCTAGATATACGAGAATTTCCTTGCTTAGAAATATAGATGATGCGTTCAATATGTTTGTTTCTTATAAAGCTGAAGTAGAAAGTGTAGGTCCCAGGGGGTGTGGTGTAAGGTTTAGAAGGGGGTTGAATAAACCTTACCAAATTTTCACTTTTTAGTCCTTTTAAAAATCTCAACAGAGTTGACTCAAATCAGCTAAGTCCTTGGGGGACAACTAGGTTGGCTTTCTTCAGCAAAGTTACCCACTCAACGCACTGACTCGAGTGTTTGATAGTATAACTTAGATGCGTCAGCTAACACTTAACTTTTAGATGATTTGGTTTTAAATAGCGGAAGACTTAACACCCTTTGTTAATTTTAAGCATGTTTTTAACACTTGTTTTTCGCACTTGTTATTATCAGTAGGATTGCAATTTAACTTATCAGCAGATATAAATATATGCAAGAAAGTAAAGTGTTGAAAGTAAATGACACAAGCAAATTTTATAGTGGTTCGAGGATGGGGTAATTCCTCTAATCCACTTTTCTCCAACTCCTGGAGGAATCCACTAAGTAACATGTGATCAAGTTACAAAGCAATTCTCAGTCTAGAGACAAATTGATCACACGATTGGCTTCTCCTGAGACTCAGCTTCTTCACAAGACAGCTGCCTTACTACTTCAGCTCTCTTCAAACCCATGGAATTGATCACACAGTCTTCCAATGAACTCGAAACTTCTGGTCCGATCTTGAACCTCACTACAACTCCTTCAAACTTGGAGAGTAGACCCCTTTTGTTCTTTAAAACTTTTCCTCTTCAACTGGTTGAAGTATTCTTTCCTTCACAGGCGTGTTGGATCGAGTTCCTTTGAGTTTTAGGCTTGAGGAATTTCTTGATAAGCTTTGAGAATATTTGCAGGTTTTTCTTGCTTGAAATTGCTTGTTAGATCAGTGCCATTCGTAACCTTTTGTCAAATTCTTCCTCAGTCTTTTATAGTGCTCATTTGAAAATTTGTCCGTTGAAGATATAGGCTATTTTCAAATGACACTTTCTTGTTCGTTGCTTGTCTTTTCTTGGCCTGCAACATTGTGATGTTGACCCTTCCTTGTATTAAATGACTCTGCGACTTTACAGGGCATGACACATGCTTGATGTTTCCCATTGGTTTATTCCTTTTGCATATTTATGGGCCAAACACATTAAGACCGGACACTTGGACTTATTACTATATCGAGTAATATCTTTGACTTCCTCCAACGGATCAATGTCAGTTGACTTGACTTGGCTGCTGCTTTTACCCCTTTAACTTGAGTCTGTTTCATCCTTTAAGGAAAGACTCAACTGTCAGTTCAACTGTTAGACTTGTCTCTTTACTGACTTGACTGACACTTCCACATCCTTTACACAGCTGTTCCTCAGTTGGATCTCCTTCAGTCGAGTCTTTTCCTTCCATCTTGACCATACTCAGCTGACACACAACTGGGTCTTCACTCTATTCTTCAGTTGACTTCTTGCATTCTTCGACATAGCTGACTTCACTCAGCTCTTTCAGTCCTATCTATTAAAACATAGAAATACAAGGAAAATGGGGTGCCAACTTCCTATTCTAAGTTTTACATGGTATCATCAAATTCTTAATAATAAATTTCCTAATAATTTCCCCCTTTTTTAATGATGCCAAAACTTAAATAAAAAATACAACAAACACAAGCAATGCAGTAATAAAGAATGTATGCTTTGAATATGTCAATTTTATTGATCATAACATTCTTGTCCTTTACAAAGTTGTTTACAAAATGTATGAAAGCATATACATATATTGAATTACAACATGTTTCAAAGCTAAGTTACAAGAGAATCAGAGCATTATTACAGAGTACTTACAGCTGTGTATTTACAATAAAGTAAAATACATGAAGGGGTTACAGTCGTCTTCAACGCCTTGGCTGCTTCCTTCTTCTCTCTTTCATCTTGACTCTTCTCTCCTGTCCTCGTCTGCTCTTTTTCTTTTCCTTTCTTCTTCATCTTTCTTTTTCTTCTCATAAGCACGCTTTGCAGAAGGGCCATCCCTTCGCTGCCTTTCTTCCCATTCTCGCGTCACCCTTTCATTCTCAGCTTCTTGCCTTCTCACAGCTTCTGCATTCTTTCGTTGAACTTCCAAATTAGCAAGATGATCATACCTAGCCCAGTAAACGATCCCTTTCTTCTGTGGATCGTTGTACTTGATGTCTTGTGGTCTTGGTTGCAGTTGAGAGCTTCTGCCTCTTCCACTGCCACCAGATCTTCCCCTTCCTCTTCCCGACTCAGCTCCTCCTCTGGGAGTATACTGTACTGGTGTTTTTCCAGCTGAGTGACTACTTGAACTCTGCTACCTATCAGCTGATTTACATACATCAAGGCCCTTGTCCCAGTAAATTTCCCAGGCTTGCAGTAGAGCCAAATTCTTGAAGTAGCCTTCTGCCTCTAGAGTTTGAAACTCCTCTAGTGATCTGGGCTCAGATCCAGTATCAAGCATAGCAATTTCTCTCGGGGGTTTGATCATAGGGGAATCCTTTAACAATCCTTATTCACCTGAATCAAATGGTGTAGCGGAAAAAGAAAATTGAACTGTAAAAGAAATGATGAATTATAAGGGTGTCAATTTCGGATCCGATACGCAAATCCAACACAAACCTAGCACGAAATTAATGGGTATGGGTCCATGATTCATGGGGTCCGGGTCAAAACTAGGCCAAACACGAATAACGCATCAATTAACCAGTTCAAGCTCGGGTCAATCTGCTATGACCCATTTAACCCCTCTAACCCGTTTATGAATTGAATAAAAGCTAAGTTAATAATTAATCATAAGAAAAAATAAAAAACAAGGCATGTCCTTAAAACTTAAATGCTAAAACTTCCTTATTTATGTATGTTGTTACTATTTTAAATGTCTTTTTATATGTTGTCTTCAAAATATGATTAGTATGTTATCTTATCTATGTACTTATGATATTTCTTTTTGTATGTTGTGAATTGCGATATTTTTTATTTAATTGAATAGTGTGTCATAGTGATTGCTTTTTCAAAAAAAATATTCAGTTAAAACTATTAAAATATATAAAAATAATTTTACTAAACATGTTAAATAGGTCAGGTCTGGGTTACTTGTGAAATAAATAGGTCGGGTTCTTCAAGATTCGACATGAATAATTACACAGTCGATCCGGTTGGTTGATTCGACCGCGAACCCACAAACCCAGGCCGCAAACCCAGGACTAACCCAAATTGATACCCCTAATGAATTCTCTGCAAGTTAGTTCCTCTGCACCTGATAACATTTGGGGTGAATTATATTATCTATCTGTCATTTGCAAAATAGAATTCCTTATAGGAAATTATGTAAGATACCTTATGAAATGTGGAAGGGTTTATCCACATAACCTAAAATATTTGAAAATATGGGGGTGTCTTGCTAAAATCATGTTGTCAGACCCTAAGCAAAGAAAAATAGGTTCAAAAACCTCTGGTTGCATGTTTATCGGTTATGCGGAGCATAGTGCTGCATATAAATTTCTTGTTTTGAAAAGTGATGTACTTAATGTTGACACTATTGTTGAAATCAAGAATGCTGAGTTTTTCGAACATGTGTTTTTCCTTTGAAATCTGATATTAGCTCTTGTACTCCTATTGAAAGAAGTATGGAGAATTTTGTTGAAAACTCTTCTAATGAATTAATGAGTAAAAGACAAAGAGTGGAAAAAATATTTTGGAAATGATTTTTATACTTATCTTCCTGATAATAATCCTTCTACATTTTCATAAGTTATTTTTTCTACGGAATCCAAGTTTTGGAAAGAAGCCATTAAAATTGAGAGTGACTCTAATAACAATATAAATTATATATTTTAGTTGACTTACCACCTGAAGCTAAACCCATTGGTTGTAAAGAGATCTTCAAAAGGAAATATCATCCATATGGGTCTATTGAAAAATATAAAGTTAGATTAGTTGCTAAAGGTTTTACTCAAAAACAAAATATTGATTATTTTGATACTTTGAGTCTAGTAGCTAGAATCTCCCCTATTCGACTTTTGATTGCTTTAGCGTCAATTCATAAGCTTTTTATTTACCAAATGGATGTTAAAACAGCCAATTTAAATGGTGATTTAGAAGATGAGATTTATAAAATACAACATGAATGTTGTGTAATTATTGGACAAGAGAATGAAGTTTGTAAATTGCTTAAATCCTTATAAGGTTTAAAACAAGTACCCAAACTATGACATGATAAATTTGATCAAGTTTTGATATGTGATGGTTTTACTTCTATTGAAGTAGACAAATGTGTATATATAAACTGATTAATGATTAGTGTGTGATTAATTATTTGCCTATATGTGGATGATATACTGATTTTTTATACTAGCCTTGATATTATATGCAAGACTAAACGTTTCTTGGTTCACAATTTGATACGAAAGATCTGAGTGAAGTGTAATAACCACTAATAATAAATATTATATGATATTAAATTATTTTTTTTCATTTCATATTAATTAATATTTTATCATTTATTATTTGCCAGCCCATTTATTAGGGTAAGCTAACAACTACCAACTACCAACAACAAAAATTAATTTTCTCTAGCTTTCTTGATTTCTTTTATGATAACCAAACTATATAAGAAAAACAATATCCTCAAAGTTAAAACACGAGCACAAAGGTTAATATGGTTTTCATCTCAATGAGATTTTTCCTACTTTTTATTATTTGAGATATGTAAATTATGTTTGTTTTACTTAATCTCATCGGAAATATCTCGTTTTCAACTTCTCATTTTTCAATCTCAACCCTATATTTTCACTTCTCAAACCTACATAATCTATTTTAACTATATATTACATAAATGGGACCACTATATCCACCACATACTCAATTTTAACATTATATTAAATGAATGGGACCCCACTTACACCACCTCATCTACATAATTATCATTTTTAAATTTAATTTTCAAAGTGGATCTCATCACTATCAACTTCATACAATTATATATTATTACTTTTTCAACTACATCATTAAAGTGGGGCCCACCACTTACATATCATCTACATAAATTATTATTTTATTACATTTTTCTATAAAAGAAAATCAAAACAACCTACTAACCCAAATACATTCTCATTTTACACCTTGTTATAACCAAACATATTCTCATTTTTACACAAATTCCAATAAAAAGTTGGAAATTCATCTCAATGGAATGGAAATGAGATTCCTCAATGGGATGAAAACCATTAAAGCCCAACTTCTTCATTTTTTCCATCTTTGCCAGTTGATTCCCCTCCCAACAACCAAACTACTTTTTCTATCTTTTTTTCCATATTTTTCTCTTGTTTGATGAAACGTGTGAAGCAGTGTGTTTGAAGTATTTAAAATCTAAAGTTTTGTTAAAGTGTTGTATAATAATATATATATGTGTGTGTGTGTGTGTGGTAGTAGACTAGTGAGTGTGTGAGTTAAGATATATATATATATATAGGGATAGGATCTCGTATGGCAGCTTCTTACCATGTGGCAGTGTGGATTGATCTCATCCATCCACACCTTTTATTCAATGAACCAGATTGCTATTAAAATAACTGATTTATCAATTAATTAATAGGTGTAAATGGCATAATAGTAATTAGCAAAATGCCATAAATCATGCCCCTACAATCAAGAGATTGATTAATATCACGTTTCCATAACTGAAATTATGCACCATTTTAATAGCTGAAATGTACACCATTTAATAACTAAATATACACCATTTTATATCTAATAGTGCATCATTGTATAACTAATTGTACATCATCTAAAGGAACTATAAAGACAAAATGCATCATTGTATAACTAATTGTAAACATCATCTAAAAATCATATAAAGACAAAATGGTGTAACCACCTTCCCATAATGACGCCCTACAATCATGGATGCCATAAAGATCACGTTTCCATAACTGAATTATGCACCATTTTAATAGTTGAACTGTGCACCATTTAATCACCGATTGTGCACCATTTTATATATAACAATGCATCATTGTATAACTAATTGTACATCATTGTGAGTAAACCAAAATTGAATGAAAAGCAGGAACAATCGTAAAATTAAATCCCATAAAAATTGTTGGGATTGAATGGTGTAAAATTAGTTATACAATGATGCACTGTTAGATATAGAATGGTGTACAGTCAATTATTAAATGGTGTACAGTTCAGCCATTAAAATGGTGCACAATTCAGTTATGGAAACGTGATATTAATCAATCCCTTGATTATAGGGGTGTGATTTATGGCATTTTGCTAGTTACTATTATGCCCTTTCCACCTATTAATTAATTGATAAATTAGTTATTTTTAATAGCAATCTGGACCATTGAATAAAAGGTGTGGATGGATTGGATTAATCCACACTGCCACACGGTAAGCCCCCTGCCACATTTGATCATAACCTTATATATATATATATATATATATATGTATATATGATGCTGCTATTTTAGGCAGATCACTCCAAGTCAACGGTGTTGATAAAATCCTTCTTCCCAAGGGGAAAGTCTTCAAGTCTTCTTCTTCTCCAGAAAATGGAAATCCTTTGATTGAGAACTTGCCTGCACACGTAAGCAAATGTTAGGGGGGTCCCTGGAGGTTGCCCTGGGAGGCCCTTCCAATGCTCAAGTCAACATGGTGATTGAGAGAGAATAAATGGTAATCGAATACTGAATTAAATGCGTATGAGTAATTATGAGTTAATTAGCTTACAAATGAATAAGAGTGACCTTTTTATATCTAGGAGATGGGACACATGGGCCGCACATGAAAATCGGCCTATGGGCGATCCATGTAGAAGAAATCGGCCTATGGGCCAATCACGAGACTCATTTGAGTCGGGTTATTTTATTAAGAGCCCATTGGACAATTAATTATTAAATTAATATATAAACTGAATTATATATTTAATAATTAAATGTCGTTATTTTCCTCCAACATAAACCCCCCAGCTGCGGTGTTGCGGAGGTATGAAGCAATACGGGAGCTAAACATGTTTCGTGCCTCACTTGTCTTGAGATTCCTCGGTAATTTAGGAGGACCCCTCCCCTTCGGGGTTTTAGCCGGAGAGGGTTTAACTTTCTGATAACATCAAGTGGATCCCCATGGGGAGACCCTCCCTCTCCGGGGTCTTAACCGTAGGGGTTTATTTTATGAGGAACCCCTTTTTGGGGTAGCTCAACTTTGACCACGTCGTCCAATTCCCTCGCTTGGTAGAACATGTAGTGAATTTTTCTTGAAAATTTGAGGAGACTACCCATGGAGAGTTGGAGTGATGAGTGGAGTGCACCAAGTGAGGAGAGTGATCAGAGTTCAAATGGTGGATGAGGGATTGCTCTGGGCGCCTCCCCAAAGCGGGCAAGAGCGCCCCCTAGGCGCCCTTGTGGGGTGCCCCTGAGGGCGCCCCCGAGTGCCCTCCTGTGTGGAGGAGGACGCCCTCTCTAGGGGGTGGCCTAAGCCCCCCGGTCCTTCATTCCGTGCATTTTTTCCATCTTTTTTGGTGTTTTTCCTATTTCGAGCCAGACTTCAGATTCCGGCCTTTCTTCATTTCCGCATTCCTCTGTCTTCTCCAGAGTTTAGCTTTTGATTCCTTGTCTATGGGTACTTGTTCTCATTTTGTGTAGAAATGAACCCTTCCCTTCAAAGGGAATTCCTTCGGAATGGCCAGAGATACTTGTGTTTTAATGTTTAAAAGACATCGTTTCGCGGCCCATCGAGGGCTCCCTTTTGGAGCTTAGGGGGCGTCCTTCCAGAGCTTGGAGGGGGCATCCTTATGAAGCTCGGAGGAGGCACCCTTCGGGAGCTTTCCCCAAGTTCTTGTTTTATCCCTTCTGGAGCTCGGAGGGAGCATCTTTCTGGATCTTTCTCCAAGTTCTTGCTTTATCCCTTCCGGAGCTCGGAGACAGCACCCTTCTGGAGCTTTCTCCAAGTTCTTGCTTTATTCTTTCCGGAGCTCGGAGGGAGCACCCTTTTTGAGCTTTCTCCAAGTTCTTGCTTTATCCCTTCTGGAGTTCGGAGGGAGAACCCTTCTGGAGCTTTTTCCAAGTTTTTGCTTTATTATTTTGATCTCTTTCCCCCTTCTCTCCAGGGTCTTAGCCGGAGGCGGGAATACTTACTAGGACCTCTTTTATGAGACGGCCCCTCCTATCTGGGGTCTTAGCCGGATGAGGTCTTCCCATCCAGTGTTTTAGCCAAATAAGGTTAATATGTTGGAGGCCCCGGATAGCGTAACACTACCTCACTAGAGGCATTAATGAGGAGCCCTGGATAGCGTGACGCTACCTCAATATAGGCGATCTCTGGGAACCCTGGATAGCGTGAAGCTACCTCACTAAGGTTGTTAATGAGGGGCCCTAGATAACGTGAAGCTACCTCATTATGGGCGACCTCTAGAACCCTGGATAGCACAATGCTACCTCACTATAGGCAACCCCCAGGAACCCTGGATAGGGTTAAGCTACCTCACTAAGGATTTTAATGAGGGTTGTGGGAGCTGGCGAGATCCGCGGCTCCTAAAGTTGTTGGGCTTGATCATTGTCTTTCTTGGAGAGCTTGCATCTCTTTTCAGGGCCTTTAGAGGTTATGCTGATGGTTCCAACTACGTGAATATTCTTCCTTTGATGCACAATTTGTGGTAGCGGGCTTTAGCGGAGTTTGTTAAAGGCGATATGGATGAGCTTCATCTTCAAGATTTTGTATTCTTCAGTGTTGCCATGTAGCTTCTATGGGCGGCCCAGGTCGGGCACCCAAAATGTAGGTGGGTGGGGCACTGCTTCACTCAGGTTTTGCGAGTGGCTCCTCAATTGTGTTTGTTAGGAACTCAACCTTCAGTGGAATCGTGGGTGCAAGAGCCCTTGGTTGGTTTAGACTTGGTCTTCCTAAGTCTTGTGTCCCAAATGTCGCGGGCACCTTATTTTCTCTATTGGAGTTC